>PVLC010035852.1:0-16093 GCA_004027655.1 Graphiurus murinus | reverse complement strand
ACACACACACACATACATATACACACGTAGCCTAGTTCCAGAACCTAGGTTCTTTTTATTTTTTTATTTTTATTTTTTATAGTACTCAGGGGCATTCCATCCCTGAGCTACACCCTCAGCCCTAGTTTATTTTTTATTTGGAAACAGGGTCTCACTAACTTGCTGAGGCTGGCTATGAACCTACAATCCTCCTATGTCCGCCTCCCCTCATCTTGTACTGGGATCACAAGCGTGCCCAGCCATGCCTGGCTAGAATCTAGGTTCTTAATTAGTTCATCTTAGCTAAAAAAAAGAAAAAATTAAAAACAGCTTAGTACATCCATATCATAGCACATGAAACAGCTCAGAAAAGTAATGAGGCAGTTCAGTGTTAACTGATGTGAACTACCTCCCAAGATATGTCCTTTAAATGGAAGAAAAAAAGAGTATACTGTAGGTTGTCCTGGTATAAGAGAAGGAAAATATGCTTTTTATCCACACACATCTTTGAACATGGTTGAACCAGAAAACAGGGAACTGGGGATGTGGGGTGGGGGATGGGAGAACACTTAACCCATACCATTTTGTACTGTCTGACTTGTTCTATGCACATGTGTAGTATTAAACCAATTGAAAAATTAGCATGTCAAAAAATTCTATCCCCAATCCCAGTAAGTCACCAGAGTTTGCAGAACGGGCTCTTTGTACATCAAATGTGGCAACACTAGACTTGGCATCTAATCCTTGTATTCACGCCTTCCAACATAAAAGTAATGTCCTCTAGGGTGTGGAAGGGGAAGCAGTCCAAGAGAGATAGATTTAGGGATAAAGGACAACCAAGGTGGCATCGGTGCTTCCTCTCTCCTCCAGGATCTTTTCCCTAACCATTTGATTAAAATGCCTGTACAGACCCATGGAGAAGCTATAGGGTTCTCACCACTATCCCTGCCCTGGCCTTCAGTCTCTTTCAACCATAAATACTGCTATGGATTGAGCATACCCCAAATTTCATGTTGGATACTTAATCCCCAGTGCTGCAATGATGAGTGGTAAGACCGGGTAGTCAGGCTCTGCCCACATGAATCATTCCTGGGTTCAAGTGTCATAGAGGGCATGGCTTTGTTATCAGAGCAGCTCTCTGCCCTGCTTCTCACTCTCCTGCCTTGTCATAGGCTTGCCATGGGCTGCCTCCCGCCAGGCTATGATGCTCCAGCTGCTGAGCAGATGGGCTCCCCAGCCTCCAGAAAGGTGTGCCAAATGAACCTCTGTTCTCTTCAAATTAACCTAGCGTGTGGTGTTCAGTTATAGACACAGAAAGTAGACGAAGACAAACACCCACCACCAAACCCATAGATCAAGAATTAATTTTGTCACTTAAGTCTCATTTGAAAAATTGCACAGGAGGGCAGCGGACGTCGAGGCCAAGGCAAAAGGCAGTTCCTGCGAGCAATCGATGACAACAACCTGCTGTCAACCTGGAGCTAAGTAATGACCCCAAGTCCGCGATCGAGGGTGCTGTCACCCAAATGTGTGAGCAGGTGTCAGGAGCCCGGATTCTACTGCTGGCTTGACCGCTAGCTTGGCAGGAGGTCATGGGCAAGGAAAAGGGATTTCCTCTCTCTCTAAGCTTCATTTTCTCCTCCTATAAAAGGGTATAGTGAGCCAGGCGTGGTGGCACACGCTTGTAATCCCAGCATGCGGGAGGCTGAGACTGGAGGATCCGGGTTCAAGGTCAGCCTCAGCTGCTTAGTGAGATACTCCGCAACTTAGAGAGACCAGGTTTCAAAATAAAGAATAAAAAATAGGGCTGGGGGCACAGCTCAGAGGTAGAACGCCCCTGAGTTCAATCCTCAGTACCGAAAAAAAAAAAAAAAGGTATAGTGAGCCAGGCATGGTGGTGCTGACTGGAATCCCAGTCCTTGAGAGGCTGAGACAGGAGGATCACAGGTTAGCCTCAGCAAGTAGCAAGACTCTCAGTCACCTAGTGAGACCCTGTTTCAAAACAAAAAATAAAACTGGGCGGGGGTATATTGGAGAGGTAGAATGCCCCTGCGGTCAATCTCCAGTAAAACACACACACACACACACAGTATAGCATCATGCTAGGTAAATGTTTTTCAGAGCATGGGTGTTACAATTCATATCAGGAATGTCTCCAGCCCATGCTGCTACTGGTGGGTGGTAGGATCCTTAAGAGTTGAGGTCTACTTGGGGGAAATGAGGTCACTAGGGGTGGCCCCCGGAAGGGAGACGGGCCACACAGGGAGCAGCATAGCTCCACCGCACAATCCCCGCCACCATGCCCTGCCTGGTCATAGGACTCTGTGGAGTCCTGTGGTTTTAGAAACAACAGAGATAAGCAATCATGGACAGAAGCTGTGAGCAAAAATAAACCCTTCCTCCTTTTAAGTTGATGTCTTCGGGTGATCTGTCAATAACAAAGAGTGGTGGGTTTAATCTACAAGAGTCATAAAATCAATTGTGTGGGCCATAGCAGAAATTTTTTAAAAAATCAACTACAACAGAATGGAAAATAGAAGACCATATCACCCACAATCATGGTAAACATGATTTTCAAAATTTTTGTTGTAATTATACAGGTGAATAGGCCATGTCTCTTGTGTGTATGTGTGTGCAATAGGAAATAAGACAAAAGGGAGTAGGAAATACCAGCAGGGATATCCAAAAGGATTTCTTAACCTTAGTATAAGTGGTCCGTCTGTCTGCACTTAATAGCCATGTCAAATGTGCTATGTAATATACAGCAGGGCCACTTAAAAGACACGGGAGAAGGTATCTCTAAGCCTCATTTTTCAAGTGGAGAAGCAGTACCTAGTGAGGTTTGAAAATTATAATTTGGATTCAAACGCTTGCTCCACCTCTCACAGCAGGAAGGATGGCTGCAAGTCAACCTCTCTAAGCCCCAGTTTCCTTCCCACTCACTGAAGATCCCTCCTGGAGAATTAAAGGAGAAAGATGGCATCCTTTCTCCTGCCTATCTACACTTCTTCCCAGTACTTTTCTGCTTAGACTATCGTGTACTTTCCAATCTGTTTAATTCTTGCCTCACTGATTTGTTGTTGTTGTTGTTGTTGTTGTTTTGCTTTTTGTCATCTCTGTGTTGATTTCTTAACCCAATTACCATAACTACAACATTGGGTGGCTGGGCACAGGAGGTGAGACATTTACATGAACAGAACTTAGAACCACATGGGGACTCAGTAAATGACAATAGTACCTGGAGCAGAAGTAGAAGAGGGAGGTGGTAATGTCAGCAGTGCTCACATAATTTCTCCTTCATTCTTGTTCAAGGGCCTTTGTGAAATGTTGAGTTCTAGACAGCTATGATATCCTACTCAGGAAATTCTGCATTTCAATATAAGATCAGAGAAAGCTCTAAATTAAGCCCAAAGGAATTAACCTTTAATGGAGGAGGAATTTTAAGAACCCAGGCAAGTTAAGCAAGGTAGCATTTTTTTTTCTAATAGTAGGTTACAGAGAGGTACCTCTCTTTTATGCCCAGCCCTTATGTATCAAATTTAAAACACCACAAAAATTGCAAACTGATTAGGGCTGCGAGGCAAACAGAATTATTATCTGTTCCTTCTCCCCTTGATTAATCATACTCGTGTGACTTTGGATTGGTTTGGCAAGCCTTTGGGGATGCAGAGAAGGTGCTAAGTTGAGATATTTCTGCCACCCTGCCAGCGCTGATATTATGTTTCCAAAGCATCACCCACAATACCTTGCACCAATGATCTGTGTCTGACTGTCTCTATAATATTGACACCACGTGATAAAGATCTCTGTGTTAACAACGTCCCAGTACACTGCACACATCCCTGTGTCTGAGGATGTATTTAGGCTGATTAATTTAGTCATACTTCAAAGCATCCCAGAGATAGAGAAAAGGGTCCTAAGATGCCTGCTTCCCATCCAAAAAAAAAAAAAAAAAGCATTAAGAAGAAAGAGGGGTATGAGCAGGTTCACTACTTTTCCAAAGACCTGGTGCCAGGCACTTGGCAATGAATATCCACGATTCTAGAAATATCCCACCCAAGAATACCAAAGGGAGATCCCTCTCTCAAGCCAAATTTCCTTCTTTAAAAAGTCAACTGTGAATCCCAGAAGCCTTGTTAGCATTAAGATATGCCAAGATGCTCTTCCACAAACTTCTTCAACATTTGGAGTTTGCTCCATCAGCAAATCTTTCCAGGTTTGCTCCGCTCTTTTTCAGCATGCATTTTATCTTGAGATTTTGCAGGGGGCAGGCTATACACATGTTGGAGGCTAGCGAGCCAGCCTTTGGAGCAAGCGCGCAGCGCAGAGCAGAAGTGTTAATCACTTTCGGCAGCAGTGCTTTGGGAGGCCTGGGCTAGCTGCCAGAAACCACTGGCTTTCACACTGACTCTGGCACTACCTGGCTGGGTGACCTCCAGCAACCCCCTTGCCTTCTCTGAGCTCTGTCTCCTCCTCCTCTCTCCTTCAAGCTGGTAGGACTCGATTAGGTCTGACCTTGGTTCTCACTACAAAAGCCTATTAATTTCTTAAAACTTTCGGGCTAAGAAACAAAAGTGTCTTTCTGAGCAACTAATTAAATGTACAGATAAAATCACATTAACTTATAAATCAGAATGTCCCTTCTAATTACATCTTAAGCAACATCAAAATGGAATTTGCCCAAAGCTACCAGTGTAGTTAATCAACGACCACGGCTACCATTACACTCCTCTTCTGTGTGAAGGACTGGTGCCTCCAGGGACACATTCTACCTCCTGGATTTCAATTCCAACATTTGGATGGCTTTTCTTCTTGGGATACAGGGTGATGGCCACTTTTTTTTTCTGGGCCACAGAGAATTAGCTCCAAGTTTCACTTAGTTATTCCAAAATGTTTTTGTGAACTTTATACATGTCAGGCCCTGTCCTAGGTGCTGCAGATAATACCTAGAATAAGATCAGGTGAGACAAGTATAGCATGATTTTAATAGAGGAACACATACCAAAGACAGCTAATGCAGCCCTGAAGGACTCAAGGGAGGATGCCCCCAAGAAGCAGTATCTGTTCTGAGACCTATCAACAGCCGGGAGACATCCAGGAAAAGTCTTCCCAAATTTTGCAAAAGCAACTCTTTGGGAGGTCATTTAACTACCTAAAAAGTTCAAAAGATCTCCCACTGTTCTATTTGACATTCTATGCGGTGTATTAAATTAAAATACAGATCAGAATGTGTTCCACAGGTAACACTCTGCCTTAAGGTAGGAGGAGGAAACAGTGACTCCTATCAGTGCGATGGTAAGAGTTGAAATGCACAGATCTTGGTTCTGGGATTGAGAGTCTGTGTGGCCTGTGTATGTTGTTTTATCCTTGGTTAAATGGAGTCGGGCACACAGCAAAATGTTCCACAGAGAGCAGTAGTAGCAGCACTGGAGAAAATGTGCCAGATACTGTGCTAAACACTTTGATCACTCATGAAAGTAAAGCTGTGCAACCTCCACGGGCAACTTGTTATGGCTGCCAGCTTTAGGAGGAAGAAATGGAGTCTCAGAGGGAGTTAAATAACCAGACCAAGATGGTAATAACAAACAAGCAAGTCGGGTTTAACCCGTTTTCTGCACTCACTTGCCAAAGTCTTAACCACAAAGCATTTCTTTTCATGTTCTACTTTTCCCCTGCTAGCCATGCCAAAAAAAAAAAAAAAAAAAAAAAAATCTAGCATATTAAAGATGCAGATATTGTAAATATAAATTGTCCTTTTGTTGGCATTCTATTCACAAATGACCACAGCTATTTAAAACACAGTGTATCGGCCAGTTGCTTATGGAAGCTACCTCGGGCTCAACTACCATCCTTGAATAAGAGGTCAGGGTTAAAAGCAACAGATTCCAAAGATAAATTTGGATCTGAGAAGGGAAAGATGACAAAACAGTTTGTCGGACAAGATGTCTGGCACCTTTGGCCACTTTTCAATGAAATAGAAGGAAAAAGATGTTGAGGTCACCAAGGCAGCAATTTAAGTGGGCCAGAAGGAGACAGAGTATGTGAGCAGGTTCCTCTCCACCTGCAGGATGAGGCCACGATTGGTCACGAGGAGTCCAGAGCAGAATCAAGAAGGGGCCTTTCGTACAACACAGCTGGATCCCCTAAATCAGGAGACAGCTTGACAATTCTGACAAAGTGGCACGCTGGCCTGGCTCCTGGTGTCATTTACTGTCAAATATTAATACAAACACCAAGAGGTGCATTGAAGGAGCATTTGATGTTTCTTAAATGCTTCTGACTTGACACAAGACAAAAACAAAACAGGAATAACAAACATTGGTGTCTTTGCTACATGCCTCAGACAGTTTCTTAAGTTGCCTTTAAGTAGACCGGCCTGTCTGCTCATCTGCCACCCACCGTACCAGGTAGGGTGGACATGGGCGTGGGCCAGTCTACCACCTTTCCTGTGTGTGTTTGTGTGTTTTGCTGGAGGCAGGAGGGCCTTGGCATTCTCCTAAAGCTGTCCAAAAGGGATCCACAGTGTCGGAATCCAAGAGCTATGGAATAACTGGGGCAAATGGTAATGTACAGATGTAGGCTTGGGGCAGGGACTAAAAATACTGATTTCTGGGCTCTCTGCCCTGATGTTTTTTATTGGCTGAGCCATTAGTGGAGTCCAAGAACTTATGTTTTGCCTAAGAGGCTCATGTGACCTTGCTAAGCAGCCAGTTATGGTAAACTAGGGGGCAGTGAGGAGAAAGGTAGACTCCAGAAATCAGGGTACGGGCCCCAGTTCTGGCACCTCTAGTTGCAGGATTTCTGGCAAATTATGCCTCTGTTCTTCAGCCACTGGTCATTATCCTCAGTTGGCAAGGACGGGAGGGAGGGCACTAGGGGATGACCCCCAAGTGTCTTTTGGCTCCATCGACATAAACGGGTGTTAGGATGAGGAACCAGCATCCTTCAGAGATACAGCCAGAGAATCTGGAGTCAACCCAGCCCGGGCTTCAATGTCAGCACAATTACCTTCTAATTGCTGGACCAGAGAGGACGAGAGCATTTCACGGGACAAGTTATATAATTTCTCTAAGTCTCAGTCTCCTCCACCATGACGTGCAGATGGTAGTAACAGTGCCTGCGGCACCATTTCTCGTGAGTACTAAATGGTCAACTAAGGTATAAAGAAGGCCCAAGATGGCGTCCTGCAGAGCATTCAGTATCTGTTAGCTGTGGACACCCCTGACAAGGTCAACTAGAGGAGCCGTCTGCCTTTCCCCTGGAGCCACTGTGATTAATGAGGTTCAAGGAAAGGTAACTCTGGCTGAACAACTTCCTTGGGCTTGTCCTTTTATCAAGACAAATTCACACGAAATGAGCTTCTCTTGGGAGGATAGGATAGAAGAAGGGAGTGCTGAACTCCAGTGCTGGGGGGGACCAGGAGGAAATTCTGGAACAAATTAGAGAAGGATGTGATCCCACCTACACCGTGTTTATCAAAGTGTGATCCAGGGATGACCCGCTTTAGAGTCAACTGGGACATTCGTTAAAGTAGCACATTCTTGTCCCCGCTGAACCAAACTCCCAGGGGAATGAGTGGGTCCAGTAATTTGTACGTCGCAGAAGCTCCCCAGGAGATCCATTTTAGAAACAGGGATTCGAGAATCACCGGCAAGTATGGTTAGTGAAAATAACCCTCTGCCTCAATTCTTCGGTCCTGTGTTTTGGGGTGGGGGTGGGGAGCTGGGAAAACAAATTCAGGTGTGTGTGTATGCATTTACCAAGAACCTAAAGCTCTCAGGATCTCGTCACCTCCCATGCAGCTGCGTTCCACGGGGGTGTCCACTTTCTGCATAATTCAGACTTCCCTGGAGAAACAAACACCAACCCGAAGCCCTGCTACTAAGGATGTGGATTATGTCAACTCCCTTAGAGTTATGGCATGCTTTATAAAAATTAAATATAAAAGCACACACCCAAGCCGGGCGTGGTGGCGCACGCTTGTAATCTCAGCATTCATTCGGGAAGCTGAGACCAGAGGATCCGGGTTCGCGGCCAGCCTCAGCTATCTAGTGAGGCACTCCACAACTTAGTGAGACTCGGTTTCAAAATAAAGAATAAAAAATAGGGCTGGGGGTGTAGCTTGAAGGTAGAATGCCCCTGAGTTCAATCCCCAGTACCACAAAAAAAATAAAAATAAAAAATAAAAGCACACACCTTCTGCTTCCTCCGCCTCCTCTGTGCTTCACCCTCTCTCATCCCAACCTGACTTCCCCACTCGCCCCCCATCCTGTTCCTCTTCCTGTCCCTTTTCACACTCTCTCTCACACTCTTCTTTCTTCTGATTTCTTCTTCCTCCCTTCCTTTCCTGCTATTTCTCTCCCCTACCCTTCTCTTATACTTTGTTCTGTCTATCCTAGAGCTATCTTGCCCTGAAGTTTTCTTTACTCCCCCTTCTTTCTTCTCTCTCTCCCTTCTCTCTCATTTGTCCTTTCTCTCCTCCTGTCTCCTCCTCTTCCCTCTCCGCCTTCTTCTTCCTTCTCCTTTTCTTCTCTCTCTCTGCTTTATTTTGACCCCATCCTACTTGTCTCTGTCTTTCTATCATATCATAGATATTACCTCCCCTCTCCTCCATTCTTCCACACCCCAGCTCCTGATTCCCCTTCCAAAACAGAGACATCACCGGGGCATGTTTCTGGCAAGGCACATGCGCCATGCTAACTCAGCCGGCATGTGCCACAAGTTGAGGCTTACGCCTGCTTCCAGAGACCCAGGGAGAAGAACAGCCTCATCAGGAGACAAGCTAAACTTGGGCTGGAAGGAAGGACACAGGGGCACTTACAGAGTAGTGGCAGCCAAGCCAAGCCGCTCTAGTGCCCGGAGCCTCCTCTGGAAGGGAAGTCACTGGGCAAGCACTAATGTCTGAGGGTTCTTTGCAATGTGGAGTGCCCCCCCCCACACTTTATTTCAGAGCACAAACATCCCACTGCCTGCAAAGCGGTCAGGACGTTGCCGGGCAGTGCTACGTGTGTATAAGGAAAGCTTTAGCTTCCCCAAATCTGCATCAGTCTCAAAGCCAGCAGAGCCCTTGAAGGCACAAAAATCTAAAGTAAAAACCTAGTTCTGCTATGCATGCAGGCTCCAAAGGACTCTTTTCTCTCCCCCCCCCACACACTCATCTGCTTTTCTATCTTCCAACTGGACATCCACCTCGAAGTCTTTCCTGTCCAAACATTCTAAGCTTCTGCCCTGAACAGAGGTACCTGTCAACAGCAACCTCCAAATGTGCAAACTGAGGGATGGAGAAGCCATGTAGCCAACTTGGGAAGCTACCATTTCACAGTGCCTTGAGGGTCCAGAGCATTTTGCAGTTAGCAACACGGTTGAGTTCAAAAGACACTTTTCCAAGGAACATCGGCACCCTCTCCCACTTGGAGTCTTCCAAAGCAGGAGAATTTTCTCCCTCTGTAGTGTCTCCTACCTAGCTTTCAAATGCAACCGGTCCCCATACTCACCAGGTATATACCTATATGTCCCTGGCAGCTCTCAGGCTGAATTGCAGGACTTGGGTTCAAAAGAATCAAATAACTCCTGTAGGACACAGGTGCTCCTGAAACTCCCCTTCCATCACCGAAGCACCCACAGGGGGGACAGGGGAACTCTGAATTTTGGCTAGCTGCCCAGCCTGGAGAAGCTAGAAAGCCCACTACTGGGACCTCTGGAGGCTCAGGTCCAAGGACCCGCCAAGTCCGTGTTGCTCAGCTGAATGGCCCCTCAGTTGCCTGCGAGTTGAAACCTCAGTCAGGCATACAATGCAGCCGCTGTTTCCCGACAGGAGGCATTTGGATGCCTGGCACACACCAAACCGAGCCTGAGAGCAGAGAGCCCACTGCCTCACCCCTGCTCAGATGCACCCCTAGAAGTGGCAAGGCCAGCCTGGGCCCCCTCCCCCCGCGTCCAGCCAGGGAGTGGAGCCCCGTGCAGGCCACCTGTTGGATTCCATCGGCCACCCAGAACCCTGCAGCCCCCAAACTGCTCCACCAAGCGAGGCACTGCTCGTGCTCCAGCTGGTAAAAACAGAAAATTTCGTTCCTGTCTCTCCCTACCTCTCCTATTTCTTTCTCTCTCTCTCTCTCTCTCTCTCTCTCTCTCTCTCTCTCTCTCTCTCTCTCTCTCTCTCACACACACACACACACACACACACACTTAAAATTCCAGTAGTCTTCCCCGTGTGATGAAGCAGCTGAGGCTCTCCTTAGAGGCTCGGGCAGCCTCCGAGATCTCGGAGCGCGCCCCGGCGGCCGCGGATCTCCAAGCGTGTACGCAGGGTACTTGCTTCACGCGCGGGTGGCTGAAAAGCCCCAAACCGCACGTTCATGGGGGAACGGTCGGTGACTTGTTCTGGGGAGCCCCCCCCCCCTTTTTTTCTCCTTGGGAAGCGGAAAGGGGCTCCCTAGGAGCTTTTAAGGGGAAAGCAATGGGGGAAAGCCCCGGAGGGAATGGGATTCAGGACCCAACGTTGCTGTTCCGCGACCAATCCCAGCCTAGGTTCGGGAAAGCCAACTTTCTGGCGTCTCCCTGCCATCCTCACGAACCGCTAGCGAGGGTAAAGGACGCCGCCACCAGCCGGCTACTCACCCCTGGGTGTGGACGCGGTCCCCCACCGGGGACCCCACCAGCCTGGTGCGCGCAGGGTCCGCGAAGCGTCCTGGTGTCCAACTCCTCTCCGGGGCCACGCGGCGAAGGCTACGCGCTCCACGCGGGGCAGCCGAGGGCAGCGGATCCCATGGGTGGCGAGTTGGCAGAGGGCGCACCGCCCGGCTGGGGGCGCATCGCTGCCCGGGCTGGCGCAGGCTGCGGCGGGGAAAAGAGGCTCCCGGGGAAGTTGGCGCTGCGCTGGGGGGCAGACTTGGGACTTGGCGCTCGCTTCGGCTGGGGCTACGGGGCGCGTCCTCCGGGAGGCACCCGGGTACTCGCCGGCGGAGCGAGGGCCGGAGCGGCTGCAGGGAGCACCCCGCCCGCCGCCGCCTAGGAGCGCAGCGGCACCGCGCTGCCGGGAGCCCTCGCTGGAGCCCGGCTGCCTCCTCCCGGCTGCGGGCGCCTCTGGCTTCAGAGCCCCGCTGGCTGCAGCCCGCCGCGCCCCTCCGATCCTCGTCCCCTTCTCCTCCGCGGCTTCGCCGGCTCTTGGGGTGCGGCTGGGGCCAGAGGCTGAGCGCGAGGCGGCCGCAGCTCCCGCAGCATGGAGGGCGATCTCTCCGGCTCAGGCTCGGGCTTGGGCTCCGGCAGCGGCAGCAGCGGCCGCCGCCTCCCGCGCGCCCACGTGCCGGAGCCCCGGTGTGCGCGCTCCAGCTGGCGGGGCGAGGGAGGGAGGGAGGGAGCGAGCGAGCGAGGGAGCGAGGGCGAGCCGCGGGTGGGGGCGGCGGGAAGCTCCGGCACGCCGGCGCGGCGCAGGGGGAGCTGCCAGGAGGCTCCCGAAGCGCGGGGCTCCCCGCCTGCCGCTCTGGGAAGGCTGAGGTGCCGGGCGCCCCCAGCTCTCCCTCCGCTTGCAGAGCCTGAGCTAAAGGCTGGGGACGGGAGGGATGCTCCACTCCTCCCTCCGCTGCCAGGAGCAGCGGCCCCGCAGCTGCGTGTCTCCGCCACAGGGACGGGTTGCAAGAACCTTCGAATCCCCTCCCAGCTCCCCCGAGATGACCCGGGTTCCGAGACCCAGAGTGAGGGATTGCGAGAGTTCCCAGCGAGGGCTCGGGCCGGCTGGCCCCGCCTTCCTCCCAGAGTAAGCACTTTCCCCTTCGCCCAGCGGACTCCAAGCGACTCCTCCTTCGGAGGAGGAGGAGGGAGTCGTCTTGCAAAACGGGCCTGGAAGACTCTGATCAATTGACCCATAATTAGTGAACACCGCTTTGAGCAGACCGGGCAGTAGACATTCCGTGGTTGGCAGTGAGCAGTCGCTCCCCGGGCCTCCCTGCCTCGACTATAACAGGGGGTCCTTCCTGATAGGAGTAACCGACAAAATAAATATATGCGAGAATTTTAAAATTAGAAGGCATTTCCAACGATGGGTAAGAGTTCAGGGCTAACAAGAAACATGATTGAAATAAGAAAAAAAAAACTTGCAGTAATAAAAATAAAGGGGGGAATCTCTAAAAAAAAAAAATTAGCAAAATGCACAGGTGTTGGGCACCACGTGCAGTCCCTCACAGACCTGGAGCTCCAACGTGCTCATTACCTTCATGGGGAAAATAAGGTTCAGAGACGACAAAGAGCTTATTAGGTTCCCACCTGTGGTTTGGTCAGACCCCAGCCTGGTCTCCTGCTGATCCTCTGTTTTGTTTTCGTTTGTTTGTTTGCTTGTTTTGTTTTGTTTTCTGCAACACCCCAGTTTATAAATAATGCTCTGCATTATTGTGATAAGACATTGGCAAAGTGGGGGGGGGGGAGCATTCATTCCCCATAGGAGTTTCCTAAAAAGAGCACCGCTAAGAGGTCAAGGTAGCTGATGATAGAAGGCTGATTAAGCATGATAGGTGGAAGCCAGCAGAAATAAATGACACCCTGCCTGCTCTTGCTCTGGAAAACCTGCAGTATAGGAAGTGCCTTGCTATTGATCGTGGGGGGCACTGTGCTTGAGACATATATGTGCTTGAGACGAGGTGAGAAAGTGGGGGGTCAGCCCTCAGCTGCAAAAGGGAAACTTTTCACAGTGACCGGTCTGAAGCCCTTCGGGTCCCTCCTTGGTGTCCACATTCAGCACCCGGCAGCTGGACAGCAACAGGCTTGCAGAAGCATTGGGTGAGTTAGGATTTCTGTCAATGATGCAAATGTGAAAGCCAGAAAGGAAGGGGGAAATCCTCAGTCCTTTTATTCCTTGGTGGCACTTGAAGTCACAAATGGATGGCCAGAGATGCTTCCTCTGGAAACTGTCTCTCTAGCTAGCAATCTGTCTCTGTGCAAACATTAGCAAGAGCATCACCTGAGAGCTTGTCAGAAAGAGACTCTCAAGCCCTACCACACACCAATGGCATCAGAAGCTTCCTTTTAACAAGACTCCTAGCTGATTCATATGCACAGTAAGTTTGAGAAGCATTTCTCTATTTCTAAGCTTGTGCCTTCAAACTTTTGAGTGTGTTGCATAAGGAAAACACTTCTGACTATACCAGGTTCCTACACACACACACACACACACACACACACACACACACACACACACAAATACAGACAGTACATATGTAATTTAAATAAAATTCCATAAAATGTCAATGCATCCTTGATGTCTGATTCACTCCAATGTTTCCAATGTTTTCTATTCGATTTATCTTTTTTGTGTGTGTGTGTGGTACTAGGGATTGAACTCAGGGGCATTATACCTCCGAGCTACACCCCCAGCCCTATTTTTTATTTTTTATTTTTTTTGAAACCGGGTCTCACTAAGTTGTGGAGTGCCTCACTAGGCAGCTGAGGCTGGCCGCAAACCCAGATCCTCCGGTCTCAGCCTCCCGAATGCTGGGATTACAAGCGTGCGCCACCACGCCCGGCTTCAATTTATCTTTAAAAAAAAAATGCGGATCATGACCTACTAATTGATTCCAGGACCTATTAATGAACTGCAATTTGTGTTTTAAAAATATTGAGCTATGCTCTTAGTTCTTTCTGTCTTGGGGTGTGTGTGTGGGGGGGGGTGTCTTATCTCTTCTGCTAGACTAAGAGTTGCTTCAGGGTGAGATTGAGAAACTTTATTTTTTAACTTTGAAATATTAGAAAATAACACAGGGATCATATGTATTAGTGACTCAATAAATACTCAAGGAATTAATCAATCATTCAATCAATGTATGAATGAATTAAACCCAGGGATTAGAAGTAGGATGGGGAAGAAAGAGAATGAAGCTTGGACCATAGGAGGGAGCTAAGCCAAGAAAATATTTACTCAAAACCCCAGTTCACAGAGGCATTATCAATGGTTGATTAGCACAAAGAGTCATTTCAAAAACAAGCATGCATTCCAAATGTTTTGTCACTGACCAGAATTTCCCCTCCTCTCTAAGCTACAACTCTACACACACACACCCTTTTTTGAAACAGGGTCTTGCTAAATTCCTGAGAGTCTCACCAAGTTTCTGAAACTGGCCTCAAATCTGCAATCTTCCTGTCTCATCCTCCCAAGTACTGGCATAACAGATGTGCATGCATGCATGACCATGCCCAGCTAAGAATCTTCATTTCTAATAGAGTTCCCTTTTATTGCTTCAAAACAAAAGACCCAGAATAGCCAAAGCAGTTCTGAACAATAAGAACCATGCTGGAGGCATCACTATCCCTAATTTAAAATTATACCATAGAGCTGTAGTATCAACAACAGCATAGTATGGGGGAGGGGGAGACACACAGACTAATGATAGGTGATATAGAAGCAAATCTTCACATTTATAGCCATTTGATTTTCAACAAAGGAGCCAACATCATATGCTGCAGAGAAACAGTCTTTTCAACTAGAAAAGAAAACTGGTTTTCCATATGTAGAAAAATTAAACTGGATACAATCTGATGAGAAAACTGTATGTAGAAGAATGAAGCTGGCTGTAATCTGTCACCCTGCACAAGAGTCAGCTCAAGATGGATCAAAGACCTAGAAATTATACCAGAAACTTTGCAATGGCTAGAAGAGGGCACAGGACCAAGTCTCCACCATTGTGACACTGGGAGGGACCTCCTTAATAAGAATCCCAAAGCTCAGGAAGCAAAATTGAGAGTTAATAAATGAGATGATATCAAATGGAAAAGCTTCAATGCAGCAAAGGAAACTATCGAGAGTCTAAAGAGATAGCCTACAGAATAGGAGGAAATCCTCGCCAGCTACTCCTTTAATAGAAGACTAATATCTAGAGTACAAAAAGAACTTTAAAAAACTAACCCTAAAAAAATCAGATAACCCAATTAACTGAACAATTGAATGAACAGACAATTGAACTGAATAGATGCTTCTCAAAAGGAAAAATACAAATAGCCAATAAATACATGGAAAAAAATTTCAACATTACTAGCAATCAAAGAGAGGCAAATCAAAATTACACTGAGATTCTAACTCCAGTTAGAATGGCAAACATCAAGAATATAAACAACACTAAATGCCGGTGAGGATGTAGAGAAATAAGAACACTTTTAAGAGAGCTGCAAATTGGTACAACCACTATGGAAATCAACATGGAAGCTACTCAAAAGACAAGGAATGGAACCACCGTGCCATCCAGCTATACCATTCCTTGGTATCTTTCTAGAATAAATAAAGTCAGAATACTATAGTGATACATACAGACCCATGTTTATAGCCGCACAATCCACAATAGCCAAATTATGAATCCAAACTAGGTGTCCACCAACAAATGAGTAGATAACAAAAAGATGGAATATATACCAAATGGAATTATACTCAGCCATAAAGAACAACAAAATCACATCATTTGCAGAAAAATAGATGGAACTAGGGATATTACTCTAAGTGAGATCAGTGATTCGTAGAAAGCCAAGAGCTGGGCGTGGTGGCGCACGCTTGTAATCCCAGCATTTGGGAGGCTGAGACTGGAGGATCCGAGTTCGCAGCCAGCCTCAGCTACCTAGAAAGCCAAGGATCATATGTTTTTTCTCATATGTAGAAGTTGGAAAGAAAAAATAGGAAACAAAAGGGATATTATATAATTGAGAATGATCAATTGAATAGTGGAAGGAAATAATGGGAGGGAAGAAGGGAAGAGAAGAAAAAGAAGCAATGAAAGAAACTGTTCAAATTATACTGTAGCCATGTATGAAAGTATCACTAACCAGTATAGCTGTTGTGTGCAGGGAGAGATGGATAGCAGGGTGGGACCTGAGGGTCATCACACCGAGACCAGTGGACATGTCAGTTTATATCACTAAGATGTATACTTACAATGTAGCAATTAAAAGCATTAAAAATTTAAAACTTTGGGAATTTGAATATGAAGGAAAGTAGCTGAATATCTATCATAGATTAGGAGAGGAGGAAGAAAAGAGAAAGACAGCAGAGACAAGTTAGCACACACCTGACATTGAAAAGGGACAGCGTCCTGTTGTCTTACCATCCTGAGACCAGCACTGCTGGTCAAGAAAAAGAAAGAACTGG
>PVLC010035851.1:0-16078 GCA_004027655.1 Graphiurus murinus | reverse complement strand
AAAAGTGAAATTTTAAGATGACAGCAGTCTTGAAACTCAGTTATATATCTTGATTTCTTGTCCATTTAGTTTTATTTATACAAAATATAATTTGTTTTGGTTTCAGATGTTTATTAGGGAATTTATGCTGTGCAGCATTGAAAATCAAGGTCATCCTAAATCTAAATTATTTTACTAGCTAATCACTTGTAACACATTGTCACACAATACATTTTTTGGTAATTAATTTTTTATTGTAAATAATTATTATAAAGACGTATTTTTGAAAATAATTGAATTAACTCTTCAGTTATAATACAATGATATGGATATATTCCATTGTCATGCCTTAAAGCATGCATATTTTGCTAAACAAATTTAACATAAATTTCAACTTAAAAGTTATTGTATTTCAGGTTTGTCTTCAACTGATTGGTGACTTTGCAAGCCTGCCCAATAGTTGCTTTGTGAATAAACAAAATACACCCTGACAATACCCTCACAGAATCTCAAGTTTTGGAATGGCCCTTGAGAGTGAGATTTCCTCCAAACAATTCACTTGACAGATGTGATGATTAGATACATTGTTATTCAAAATGTTAATTGTTAATACCATGAATCGTGCTACACTCAGATTACAACTGTTAAAACAACCTATAATTTATGACTGAATCTTTTAGTATTCAACACATCAAAGGTTGAGACATCACACTGATTTATGATGTTACAGAAGGAAGGAAAAATGGTTGTCCTAGCAGGATTATTTAGATAACTGTTAAGCTAGTCAGTATATATTACAACTAGATATCATACATCTCACATGACTTTTCTTAACTCATTTGATTATCTTTCCTATTTTTCCAGCTATTCGGCCACAGTTGGATAGCCATGTTTGGATGATGCTCAGTAACATGTGGTATTCAATACACACAATTAGATCAAGTTTCAAAGAGAGGAGTTTTCAAATTAACGTCCAATTACTCACTCTACAATTTTCATCTTCTCAGTATTCTCTTTTCTTTGTCCTCTCTCCAGATATTCTTTCAAAACACATTTTACTGATGCCTTGAAAGTGAAAGAACTCATTAGTAGTAATTTTGTGCCAAACCATGCTCCCTCTCTGCTTCAGACCATTTCTCTAGTATTTCGTGTGCTTTTCTCTAAATGCCTTTTATCAACACATATTAATTATAATAAAATACAGTGTTAGCAAGATATACTTATTACATTGTAAGTGAATTAATTATTAGAGATAGGAAGAAAGCGAGCAAGAAGAAGGGAGGGAGCATAGTTTGGGGAGAGAGCATAAAATCTTTTTTGTCAGTGCACACTTGTAATCCCAGTACTTGGGAGGCTGAGACAGGAGGATCCAGGTTCACAGCCAGCCTCATTTACTTAGTGAGGCCTTCCACAACTTAGTGTGACCCTGTTTCAAAATGAAGAATAAAAAAAATAGGAGTAGGGGTGTAGCTCAGAGGTAGAATGCCCCTGAATTCAATCCCCATTATGGCAAAAAACAAACAAACAAAAAACTTTTTGTCTTAAATAAAGAGCATATTGGGGACAAATTTAAAATAAACTAAATAAAAATTAAATGCCTAACCCCAATTAGAATAGCAATCATTAAAAACACAAACAACAACAAATGCTGGAGAGGGTGTGGAGAATTGGGAACTCTAAAACATTGTTGGTGGGATTGCTGATTCATGCAACCACTTTGGAAAACAGCATGGAGGATCCTCAGATGAATGGGAATGAACCTACCATATGATCCAGCAATACCATTTCTGGGTATCTACCCAAAAGAATGGAAACCAAACTATCAGACTAATGCATGTGTATCTATGTTTATAGCCACACAATTCACAATTGCCAAACTATGAAACCAACCAAGATGTCCATCAACAGATGAATGGATTACAAAACTATGGGATATGTACACAATGGAATTTTACTCAGCCATAAAGCAGAACAAAATCATGTCATTTTCAGGAAAATGGAGGGACCTGGAAAACATTATGTTGAGTGAGATTAGTCAATCACAAAAAGTAAAAAATCGAATTCTCTCCCTAATTTGTGGAATAAAGGGAGAAAGTGGATCATAGGAGGAACTCTAGACGAAGAAGAAAAACCCTAGATTAGCAAAGAAGGTGACTTATCTGAAGGTGATGGAGGAGGGAATAGGGGGAAACACCCTAATGCATAGGATGTACATTTACAAACATATCAAAGTCAGTCACTAAACTGAACAGTGGTAATAGGTATACAGTATATTGCCATCACCTATTACCTGCCTCATGACAGGCCCAAACAATGGGGCCAAGAGGCCATGGACTGAAATTTCTGAAACTGTGACCCAAAATAAATCTTTCCTCCTTTTAAATTATTTATCACAATGTATTTTGCCACAATGACAGAAAGCTGACTAACACAATGCATGGAACTAAAATTGACATATAAAACTTAGACTATGTCAACCAAGAACTATACAAAATAACTGAGGTAGACAATTAAGTATACCCAGCACACTAAATATAAATGATTTTTTAGAGATTAAAAATTTAAGCCAGGTATGGTGGCGCACTCTTGTAATCCTCAGGCTGAGACAGGAGAATTACATGTTTGAAGCCAGCCTTGGAAATGTAGGATACTCTCAGTAACCTAGGAAGACCCTATTTTAAAATAAAAGAAAATAAAAAGTTCTGGGAGTATAGCTCAGAGTTAGAATGCACCTGGGTTCAATCCTCAGTACCCATTCCCCAAAACAGATTAAAAATATAGATCTAAAATTCATCCCACAACAAAATTGAAGTGTACTTACAAGTGAATGCATATAGTTTGTTATTATAATACCATTATGGTAATTTTGAAAAATTGAGAACAGCTGAACTATTTAAAAATAATAAGTCAATTAGAATAGAACAATAAATACAAACATGCAACATTAGGCAAATATTATAAAAATATTATTTTGAAAATAACAATTTACAATATATATCATTTTAAACATGTGGTATCATGTTAATATGAAGTTGTAAAATCATGTATGCATTATATCACAATTTTGTAAAATATGGAAAGTGGGCTTCATAAAAGCTGCTAACATGTGTGCTATTCACTATCGTACACCTTCTTCTAAGCACCTTGTCTTGAACAGAGTATGTCAAGTCAACATTTCTAAGTAAAGAATAAATAAGACTAAATTAAATCCATGGTCTCAGAAGATTAAGCACTTATGCAAAATTTCACATCATATTGCCTTTTGAGGTCATACAAAAGAAAAAGATGACCATTTTGAGTCACTATAATATTAGTGACAAGGCAATCTCTTCTGAAGACAGTAAAATAAGGAGAGTTCCATCTTGCTCCTATACATTCTGCTTTCTTGTGAGATAATCTCTACAAACAAATTGGCTACACATACATAAAACTGACAGATATTCTACTGTGCAATGAAGAAAATTCTGGCTTCCAGTGAACTGTTTTAATGTTTAAATGACTATATCACCACTGAAAAATAGACAATAGGAGCCTAATCTAGTTATTTGATATTTCAGCATGATACCTGGAGTGGGTGAAACTCGCAATGGATTAAAATATTCATTTATTTGATTAATAAAGAAAATGGATGGATAATTCATCTCTTCATTGAAAAGGCAGAAAATTGAAGTTGATATTTCTTAGGAATTAATGACTTAGAACAACTTTAATACTCATTTTTTTTGTTTTTACTTTGAACAATTTTTGTGGCATATATAATTATTGCATTTCCCATGATGCTGAGTTCCAGGGCACCCAAAGAATGAATCCCTTTTTTTACTACTGACTTTTGGGCCAGTAGAAAAAAATGAGTCAAATATATAAAAATTTTAATATTTGTTATGCGTTCCAAAACAGACTGACTTAAATAACAACATATACTGGGGGAGAGTAGTTTGATATGGGGGAATGAAACTATTATCCAGAATTAGTCACATTTACCCATTATAATAAGACCTAAAAGAAAACCACAGACCTTGCTCATGGAAAGAGATCTTGATCATTGCACTTTAAGCAAAATCAAGATCAAGGACATGCAAATCAAAACTACACTGAGATTCCACCTAACTCCAGTTAGAATGGTAATCATCAAGAATACGCACAATAATAAATTCTTGAGAGGATGTGGGGAAACGGGAACTCTTAGACACTCTTGATGAGATTGTAAATTAGTACAACCTCTATGGAGGTCAGTGTGGAGGTTTCTCGGTGGACTAGGAATAGAACTCCCACATGACTCAGCTGTACCACTCCTCAATATCTTCCAAATTAATTGAAGTGAGAATATTATAATGATACATGCACATCCATGTTTATAGCAGCACAATTCATAATAGTCAAATTATGGAACCAATCTAGGGGTCTATCAATAGAGGAGTGGATAATGAAAATGTGGTATAAACACACAATGGAATTTTACTCAGCCACAAACAAGAACAAAGTTATGCCATTTGCAGGAAAATAGAAGGAATTGGAGAATGTTATGTAAGTGGGATCAGCCAGTCTCAGATAGTAACGGGTTGTATGTTTTCTCTCATATGTGGAAACTAGAGAGAAAACAGCAAACAGAATGGACTTTGGATTAATTAGGAAAGAGACCAGTAAAACAGTGGGAGGGGAATTGGGGGAGATAAGAAGAGAGGGAAAGAAGGAGGATTGAGGAAGAGAAGTTTAAATACAGTTATAACCAGAAATGAAGGTATCACTACCCATCTCGCTAACATATATATAAGGAGGGGGTGGTACTGGGGTGGATTCGGAGGAAAACACACCAAATGCCATGTGCATGTATGTTTGTATCACTTTGAACTTCACTATGATGCTTAATTACAATAAACCAATGAAAGTGTATTAAAAAATAGAGAACAGACAGTCCAAAGGCACAAATAAGAGAAGTACACAATTACTAATCAGATATTTCACTCCTCCCTTCAGAAGGAATAATGAGGATGTAGACAAAAGTCAAAGGAGTTCTAATTTCCCTTATAAAACATGGAGAATAAATAGTTTTTGTTAGCATGCATTTCAATAGTTTCCCTATGAAGAAAATATAGTCACCCATGACTAAGTTCTATTCTTTTCATGCTACTACAAATTAATTTTACTTTGGCTATTTTGAATAAAGTTTTAGGGAGAAATTAAATTTAAAGTAATTGTGAGAAAAAGGTTGCATTTAGACACATCCTCTGATTTACAAGTAGTGGTTTCTTTTTTAAGAAGGCACTTAGAGTAAACATGTTATTAGAGCAGATGGAAAGATAATATGGATTTGTATTTGCACTGAAATACATTAAATTGCCAAAAGGTAATATTAATCCCTAAAGTAAATTTTCTGCCCCAGTAAATTTAATTATAACACTGTTCTGGGTCACAGAATATAATTCTATTTTTATTCTTATTATTTTAAATGCTATACTAATAGTCTTTCTAGTTGCTTGGTACCTTGTTTATCCTCTGTCTTCTGACTACAGACTGGGGAGCAGAAGTACATGGAAATTCTCTCCAAAATCTGACTATAGCTTTTCTTTGTTAAATGAACACATGTTCGTGACACACCTACAACGCTTTACTAGTTCGACTGCTAATTACAATCCTCGTTGGGATGTTCTTGGAGAAATCAACCATGAACTAAACAAAATTCAGCTTTTCTTT
This sequence comes from Graphiurus murinus, assembly GCA_004027655.1. Lineage (NCBI taxonomy): Eukaryota > Metazoa > Chordata > Mammalia > Rodentia > Gliridae > Graphiurus > Graphiurus murinus. The sequence goes on along the minus strand of PVLC010035851.1, from coordinate 10,408 downwards.
TTCTGCTAGTACTATGCACTTTTATTTTAATATGTCATCTTTGGTTGGAAGAAATTTTCAGAGAATATATCAGTATCACAGTTGTCATTTAATAACTATTTACTGAGTTCTTTCTGTTATAGGATTTGTGTTAGAACAGAACAAATATAAGCTGATAGGAAATTTAGTGTATTCTATTTGATTCATGGTTATTTTTCTATAGTGTAAAATATTGATAAAATACTGACAGGCAGCTGTATTCTCTTTGTTCATGTAAACATTTGACTCCTACACACATGTGCACATACATATATAAGTATAAACACACATATATGTGCATATACATGTGCCTTTGATAAGCTTTTGATGTTTTAATCTATCAATAAATGTGTAGAATAAGATATTTGAAGCAAAGTCATTAGAAATTCCATTGGAAGCAATTAAAACAATATTAATATCTCTCAGAAGTATTACTAATACTTCAGAAATGCAACTATATCAATGCATCTATTGTTAAAAAGAGTAAATATTTTGCTAGTTGAAAAGAGTATTTGACTAGCATCATATATAAGCCTCTCCCAAATTTCCAACAAAATTACAAATTAAAATTACAATTAAAAATGGAAAAATATATCATTATTTTGGTTCTTGGCATGTTATGATCTTCTTCCCCTAATATCTTTTCCTGAAAATAAAAAAGGATGAAGTTTTGCTATATCTCCTTCTTACCAAATTCTAGAAAATATGACAAGTCTCTATGAAATACAATGATTCCTCTTGGATTGACCAAATTATAGTTTCACCATACATAATCTTCCTAAATTGAGAGACAGAATTAAATAGGATAGATGAAGAAGAGAAGCACATCCTCAGAGTTCTTTCCCAACATAGTTTTTTTTTTTTTTCCCTCTTTAAGTTTCCCCTCTCAACAACTGGTAATGCTGTAATGCTATGTTTGTGTGGTGTGTGTGTGTGTGTGTGTGTGTGTGTGTGTGTGTGTGTGTATGTAGTGGGACATACTTTTGTTCTTTGTGTGACTATTTATGTTCAGGGTATTCATGTTTGGATGACTTAGCCCTCTCATGGCTCTAGGAGATACATTTTGCCTCTAGACAATCTCCTGTCTGAAAAGCAAAAGCACTGCTGGCTTTTCTCTGTTTTCCCACCCAAGACAAAACATAGAAGGCTCTGTCCCTAGTCCCTTTCTCTTATCACTCCTCTCTCCTTTGCATTTTGGCCCTAGAGAATCATCTCTGCTGGGCTCCTCAAGTCACTGTGGCTTCCAAGATCAGTATGGAGCTAATGAGCCTCCATATTTAGTCTTTTTGTAGAATGCTGCCTCTGCTTATATAGAAAATTGAACTAGTAGTTAGCAAAAAAAAAAAAGGACTGATTATTTCCTAGGAAGAGTGGTTTCCAATTTTGCCTGAGAAAACAAAGCCAAGAAGGTTGTGTTTGTGTGTGTGTGTGTGTGTGTGTGTGTGTGTGTGTGTGTGTGTATTGAATTCCAGTATTGAAAGTATCAGAGAATTAGAAATGGAAGTAGAAGAAGCAGTAGTTCTGGTAGAAATAAGAATTGGTTTGTAAACTACAAACACTAACTCACCAACCTGTTCTGTAGCTGCTAATGTGAGGAAAAGGCCTTAATTCTAACTCAGACATTAACAAATGAATGGTCAGAGGAATCAAAAACAATACATAGGTCTGGATAGCTAATATTTCATTTTAAAATAAGGACAGAACAAATAACATTATAGACATGAAAAAAAAATTCAGACTAAAGAGAAAGGGATGCTAAAGGCTCAAGGGTAAGGACATTCCCCTAAATAAACCATTGTATAAGATGCAGATTTAAATTCCAACAAAGTTGCACATTTCCAGTGAAAGAAGACTGTGAGGATGGAATTGACTAAAATAAAAAGACAATAGAATTGAATTAGGATGTAAGAGGGTGAGATAAGAAAGTATGTCAGAAGGAATAAGAAAAAAATCTATAAAGAAAATAAATTAGATAAAGATGATAAAATTCATCAGAGTACAAAGAAAAAACAAAACAAAACAAAAAACCTGAAGGGATTAACAATATTGAAAAGCCTGTCTATAAAGATTAAAATAATTCACTATTTCTGTAGACTTTTTATTATCTTAGATATAAGGCTTCAGCCCTGTTTTTCCATCCCAAGAAAGTTAGTTGCCTCATTATTCCTCTAATACTACACACATACACACACACACACACAATTTACACTAATAATTTTATTATATTAATTTATTATTTTTGTTGACTACTTTGTCTAACAAACTATGAATAGTTATATTTATATGATGGTCCAGTACCACTAGCACCTAGAAAGATAAAGTTGCAAAACCAGTTATCCCAGCCCACCTACATGTTGTAGCTATGAAGTGATGATTTTTGAGGACATCATAAAGATTATATTCTAGGTTATCCATCTTATCCAAAAGTGAGGAAGTAAGCTATAAATTGAGATATTTAATAATTGCATTCAATATTGGAGAAACTGAGGAGCAAGGAAATCAGAAATTGAGCAAGGCTAAAACAGAGGAAGTCCAAGAAGATTAAAATCCCAAGAGATTACTTATGGTTCAATTTGTGTCTTCATTATTTTTCTTCAGAAGATTGTATGTAATCAAATTATATCAGAGCCATCTTTTAAAAAATCTACATTAGCATGTTTTAACTACTAGCCTTGAAAAATACTCCCAATTCAAGACATCCTATTTTTATAGTATAATCTTTCCTGGTTTTTGGATGTCCCCTCCTTCTCTGCAAGATTTTTTCCAAACTTTTCTGCTGCTCATCATCATGAGGATTTATGTTTTAATCATCTCATGTCACTTTGAATGTTCCACAGATGAATATATCCAAATCCTAAATATTTATATACTATTTTTTCTTATTCTATGTATGAATCAATTCCCCTCCTAAACTAGTCATACTACACAGTATCTCTAACTATATATTTCACAGGCAACTGAAACATAACATGTCAAAGATGAAAACATTTCATCCTAAAATTAGTTTTTAATGCCTATAATATTATTGAGACTACAATCCACAAAAATATTTGAAGTTGGAAATTTTATACAAAAAGAGTATCTTTTATTCCTCTTATTGACCTAAAATCAATAATTCCTCAGATTTATCTTCTATATTTTCTCAATATCTAAGTGTAAATTTATTCCTTTTTAATCAGGATTCCAGAAGTATCCTTTTTTTCAGGATTATCTTTTCTTCAAGTCATTTTCCCTCTTCAACTCAGCTCACAAGCCAAGTTTTACATAGCCCAAAGCAGAATTCTGGTTTAAATTCATCACATGCTCTCTATGGCTTATAACAAAATAAAATAAATTCTTATATATGAGACAATAATTTCATGAATTTAGCTCATTCTATGCTGCTTCCATTACCAACGAACCACTCTGAGCTCTATGTCGTGGTGTGAGAGTCTGTGTGTACACGTTTCTCACTCTCTACATTTGTGCTTACTCTTACCTCTCTTGAGAAATTTTAATCTGTCTTTTTCTATCTGTTCCATTCCTACTCTTATTCCAGAACAATTTGAGGTGAAAATTTGGAAGAGTCTTAGAAAACTGTGGCCTGATACCATGAACTAAAAAATGTGCTATTTGATATTTATTCAAATGACATTTTTTGGAAAGTATCTGGAAGAAATAATGAAATTCTTCACATCATTCATTTTTTCTAGACAAAAATTTCATGGCATAGTAAAGTATCAATATAAAAAGTAACACTTGAGACTGTAAATTGTTTCTGGGTATTTACTGGTACCATTAGTATGGTGGTGATCCTGTTTTCACCTCCAGACCAGTGTGGCCACAGGAACAAAAGATTATATAAAAATAATACTTAATAACACACACTTATGCACGTCAAATTGATCCTTTTACTGCCTGCTTCTTTTAAATTTAGAACTAACTAAGCAATTATGGTAAATGAAATTACTTTGAATTTGATATTCATATCGAAGTACATTTAATTTAAGAATACTATAAGGATGCTTTCCTCAACATGTCCAATTAAGGATGCAATCTGTGAAAAAGGAAATATTGAATTAAAAAAAAAAGTTGGAAGGTCCTCATTTGTCAGGATATCAGGAGGCAAAAATTGAATTAGAGCAAAAAAGATTACCACTTAAAATCAGTTTCTTTCCATCATATCAACCCAGAATTCTTGACACTATCCTGATTTACTTTTTCCTTCATAGAATTTATGGCCATTTTATAAGACTATGTCTCTATTTTTATCAATCTTCCTACCCCCACTAAATTGTTAGCTCCACAAAATTAGAAACCATGTCACCCCAGATTCTGGAATATTGCTTTAGACAAAGTAGATACTCTGTAAATACATGTTGGATAAATGAATGAAAGAATGACAATTCCCTCTTGACTGTGAATTACTTGAGAACAAGTAAAATACTTTGATTATGCATTGCTGTCCATATAATAATAGCTCTTTCCATGTTGTAGACACTTGAATATTAACGTGAGTGTAACTGAATGGATGAATTTTACTAAGATAGAAAACTGTAAGATGTCAAGAAAGCAATTGGGGAGATGTAAGTAAACTAAGTGTTGAAATAAGATGGTAATATATGCATCAGGGAAAAGTAAAATGTACATAGAACAAATATGATTAGGGCAAGCATGCTAAGTTCTAGAAGCTAAGAACCCAGCTATTTACATTCCATCAGTAATTTCTTTCTTCTCAAATGGAATTAGTTCCCAACAAGAAATCTCCTGGTTTTCCCTTTTCCCTGCCTAGAGACATAATATGTAGTTGGGCAAGTTAAAAGTAAAACAAATAAAAAGCCAAAATAACAGACCCAAATACAGAATGTTTACCTTTCAGTTATTTTTTTTTGTATTTCTAGCAAGAGTTTGGATTGACATGCTAACTTTTATTAATATTCCATTCATGATTTGTTATTAACATGTTTATTTTCTCCATCTAAACTGATGATCCAGAAAACACTTTAATTCTGATGATTGTCTCCTTCCTGTTGATTTTTCTTCACACAATGATTTGATCTCTAGCAGATATAAGCAAATGTTCATCTTTAGATTTGTGGGTTTCCTCAATTTTGTGTATGTTCTTAAGGACCATCTACCATTAATCTTTGATTTAGCTGGTTCCTTTACCATTCCATAGATTAGATTTATCTACCTTGGGAGAGAAGTATTAAAGAGAGATAGGTGTCAGGAAGTCAGAAGGGGGACCAAGAGCAGATGAATAGAGTCAAACAACTACCTTGCCATTCAACCCTATAAAATGAGGAAGATAATTATTTATAATTGGAAGAGCTAGAAAACACTGAACATTATGAGGATTATGATTAGCTCTTTCTCTTACCTACTCTCAGTTTGGGTCTTAAACAGTTTCTGGCATATCTTTCTAGGGACAAGTGTACCTTCTCATTTTACCTGAAGCTCTGGTCATTGATAAGATTCCCGAAAGCAGAGAATGATATCTTTGACACAAAAAAGATTGGCAATGCCAATCAATGGGATTAAAGCCTCAGCATGTGTCCCAGGTAAGGACTGGACAAAGTTGGATTACTTAGCTTATAGTATAATGTAAGTCATTTTGTGTCAACATACATTTTAAGTGTGAACTTGTGATAATAATTATATTCACATTTTTCAATAAGCAACACTACCACTATCCATCTCCAGAACTTTTCATATTCACAAACTGAAACTCTATGCCCATTAATCACTTATTCTCCATTTCTTCCTTTCCCTGGTTTCTGGCAACCACCATTCTACTTTCTGTCTCATTAAATTTGATTAATTTAGGCATCTTATCTAAATGGAATTCAATAATATCTGTCTTTGTGTGATTGGCTTATTTTACTTAGGATAATGTCTTAAAGGACATTCATGTCGTAGCTTGTAGCATATGTCAGATTTTCTTTCTGTGACAGTGTATGTTAAAGTATTATAATGCCAATCATGAATGCATGATATTTCAGTCAATCAGAATGGTGTGTAGATTGTGTTCAGAACATCCAAAGCAAAAAGTCAACAACAAAACATATCTACTAAACTCTATAAATATAATTTTAGATAATATTCAGTAAAGATAGTTCAGTGGAAGCCGGACGTGGTGGTGCACACTTGTAATCCCAGCATTCGGGAGGCTGAGACTGGAGGATCCGGGTTCGCGGCCAGCCTCAGCTACCTAGTGAGGCATTCTGCAACTTAGTGAGACTCGTTTCAAAATAAAGAATAAAAAATAGGGCCGGGGGTGTAGCTCGGAGGTAGAATGCCGCCCCTAAGTTCAATTCCCAGTACCGCAAAAAAAAAAAAAAAAAAGATACTTTAGTGGTGAAAACTAATGTTATACAAAATATGGTATTTGCTCTAACATGAACATCAAAAACTTGACAGGATAGTATAAAAACCCTTGGAATAGTCCCTTAGTATGGGTTTGCAGATGGTCTTTTTTTATCTTCTCTCCTCAATTCATGGAGGGTCTTTTTCTTTAATATGCTGTCTTGCATCTACCTCAGAGTGAGTCTTTTTTACAGAGGATCTATAACAATACCTAAAGAAATGATGCATATTGCCCTAAATTTAGAAGAATAAGTTAGAGATTCTTTTGACAGAATTTTTGACAGACATCATGGAGTAGAGGAAATGACCCTTTGGATTTAGAAAAATAAAGAATTATAAATTTGGATAACAATTGATTTATTGCCTTGATTACTTAGATCTCTTACCATTAATTAGCATGAAGCTGGGTAATATAATTCTGCTTGAGGGTAAATTTTCTAAATATTCATGCTTAAGTAGCATTATGATTTTTACATGTTTTTGACACATACATATTTTCAGATTTAAAACATTGCTGAAATTGTAAGTTTTGTGAATTTACTTGTCTAGGCTATGGTGGCCCATTGTTTGGTAAAATAGCACTCTAGATGTTGATGTGAATTAATTCTGTTTCTAGGGAAGCCTGACTAATACAGCTTAGAAATGCCTTCTATTATAATTTATTAAAAATTTTAATCATAAATTGATGTTGGATTAAATCAAATACTATATGTGAATCTATTAATAATCATATTCTTCTCTTTCATTCATTCATATAGAGCTTTACATTAATAGGTATTTTAATGTATACTTATATTTGCTTTTTTTAAATGTCTGCTGCCTTGTTTTGGGGTGGTAGACATTTAATTATTGGATTAGTTCAAGTACCTAGTTTTTTTGTTAAGTATGAGCTGGCTTTCTTTATCATCCTAAAGATATAGCTCACGAATATTTATTTTCTGGTAGTCAGCAGCGCTATGGCTGTATGTATATTATCACAATAGATACCACAGCAACTCTTCCTGATAGACTTAGAAGCAAGCTTCTCATTACCAGCGTGAACTGGAAAGTAATTTTCATGTTATTTTTTTCCAAATGTTGGCTTGTTACCTTTCTAGGCTTCTTTTTTGTTGTTGTTGTTTTGTTTTTGTTTGTTTGTTTTATCTGTTGCAAAAAATGTATTTGATTACTTGAGTAAAATTACAGTATTTCTGTTGTTAGTAAGTACTACATATTAAAGAAACTGGACTCCTCCTCCCTTTCAACTTTCCAAGAAAGGCCATGTAATAGTCTAAATTTTCTTCTTCTGTACCTAATATAAAATAAACACTATAACTGCTTTCTTGATCAAGAAGCATTTGCTCTTGTAAGGAACATATGTACCTTTCCAGCCTTCTCAAGTCACATGTGTGTGATTTCTTCTCTTATCCATAGCTTAATGTGACTAATATTTAAATCCCTTGCCCTGATTTTTAATTGTAGTTCACTTAATAAAAATTTTTTATTTTCTCTTTTCCTTTTTTACTATTTTCTCCTTACCTATGGATACTTATATTTTCTGCAAAGAACCCTTATTTGCCTAATGCAAAATGATAACTTGGAAACTTTTCAAGGAAATACCATACAGGCCTTTAAAAAGAAAGATATTAACTTTTACTTAAGTGCAATACTATAAAGTCTAGGTTGATTTTTGAAAAATATTTCAATAAGAAAAACAAAAACTCCAATTTGGTTTTGAAATATCAAAATATGTACCTCCTCTCCCCTAATAAAAGTTATTTTGGCAATACTCATACAAATACTTGAGTATTATCAGGAATCACTGAAAACCTCACCTATGTTTTTCTGAAGAAAGCTAGACAGGGTAGGAGAATGGCTTATATTTTTTGAATGAATGAGTTCTTAAGAACCTTCATTTGGAATATGCTCCTCCTGAATAATTTTGACTCACATACTCTGAAATAAATTTTTGTCTTCACAACATAATTAGAAATTGGGGCTGGGCTTCTAAATAAATTGTCCTATAAAAATCTTGAGCCCAATATCTATACTTAAATAAAAGAAAGTTCTGCAATGGATTCACCTTTAATCTAAGAAACTATTGAGAGAGTTCAAATTTTCCTCTAGTGTATCATCTGAACTAAAATTCTAAGACAGCAGGATGAGAAGAATTTGACAGACTCTGCAACAGCCTTCCTTCTTTGGAAAGTGCCCTACTTCTCATCATTTTGGACAGCACATGATGACTTTCCCAAAAAGTCTCACATGACCTTTTACCCTTATTGTTGTTCAAGTACTAAAGACAGAGGAAGTAAAATAATCTGTCTTCATGTCATCCATTACCCTGGGAAGCCATTACCCTGGAGGCAGAGATCATATCATATCTATCATTATATCACCACTGCCTGGCAAGATGCCTAGCAGAGAGTAATTGTTCAAGCTCTGCTGAATAAACAAAATATATGATAATACTTTATAAGCAATCTTTCTTTAATTAGTATGACTATTACTACAGTCCTTCTTATATGCTTTGACCTCATGATACTTGTACCCCAGTTTCATATGTTTCTGTAAGAAAAGACAGGAGGGAGTATGAAACATGACCAAAGGGTCTCTTTTTTAAAACTGGTATAGGAAAATAATTGTGTAGTTAAACTATTGCTTTCCCTAGAGAATATTCACAGAATTATACCTTCAAGAAACCACCATTTGCTCCATTTATTCTTTTCTTTTCTAATTTATATTAGTAGCTTACACTCAAATAAATGCCCGTAGGGAAATAGGTAATAAAATATTTATACTGAGAAAGATAGGGAATTGAATACGGATGCCTCCTTGATTTTGACTTAGTGATCAAGTAGGGTACCAGTAGACCAATTTTAAGTAGCAAAAGTACTTGCGTTTTTTTTTTTGTTGTTGTTGTTGTTATTTCATACATCCACTTATTATATCTAACCAAAAGATGGTTGCTTCTTGAATCCTATATCATCTAATTAAAGCAAGGTGTCCTATCAAAACAAAAGAATTGCCCTAGCCAATAATCTTAGCTCTCTGTTCTGATAAATGGCTTTCCCAAATGATTATGTGTATTATAAACTATTAGTAATGGAGCATAATTTGATTTACATAAATCAAAGATTCAAACTAAACTTGAAAATATTATTTTTATGTTGGTCAAAATAGACTCTAAATGTTTAACAGCTGGCAATTGAAATATAGTTTCAAATGGACATTGTTCCTGCTATTGAAATTTTCACACACACACGCACAAAAGACATCTTTCTCATACAATGAAGGTGTTTACAAAAGACAAGTAATTATTTGTGACTGCATATCTCCATTTCATTTCATTATCTGCCAAAGTAAAATATTTTAAAAGTAGTGTTCTAGAAGTAAATAGTATGCACGTTTCTCTATTATAGAATTCTGGGGCTATTCAGTAGATGTCAGAATTTTATCAGGTAGTTGTACAAATACAACAAAGAGCTTCTATCCTTTCAGTAACAACAGACTTTGGATATTGCAATGCAATACGGTTAATAGAGTTGTTAAGGTGTAAGCTTCTATCCCTGTCTATAGTTTAATTGTTTATGGAATTATAGCACTTACTAGTTGCATGATTTTAGAAAATTATATAGGTATACAATCCCTTAGTTGCCTTAACTACATAACATATATAATAAATGTAATTTCCTTATAGAATTATTGTGAAATTAAATGGAATATTATTGTTACAACTCTCAGATTTTACCTGATATTACCAGAAATACATGGAAGTCTTGAAATATCATTATTTTTATCTCTATGCTGAGCAACACTTAATACATTGGCTTGAATGTAATATTTTTTAGAGTGGATGTTTTGTTACCCATATCCTAGTCTTCAAATCATCATTTTGAATAGTACATGATGATTTTCACCAGAATGTCTCATATGGCCTTTTTCTCTTATTGTTGTTCAAGTACTGAAGGAGTGAAACAATTTGTGGTCCTGTCATTCATTACTTTGGGAGGCAGAGATTATACCATGCTTATCATTATATCGCCATTGCCTAGCAAGATGCCTA
>PVLC010035850.1:0-16098 GCA_004027655.1 Graphiurus murinus | reverse complement strand
CCGGCGGGGGTCCGCGCGGATCGCTGCGCTATGGCGTCTTTTCTTGTCCCCGCTCTGCTTTCTTGATCTTCTTTATTTGTTTGTGGTTCAGATTTCGCTTTTTTCCTTCTGTTGAAAAGATCTTTTTATGGTAAATTTAGATCCAAATCAAGGCGTTTGTGAAAAGACGGTTCACTCAGTCGCCATCTTGGATCCTCCCTCTAATGCCATTTTTTAAATTCTTCTTTTTATTTTATCTAAGGAATTTAATCAGAAATTTCATTTTAAAATTATTTAAAATCCTTGATTAACAATTTCTGCCAGGCGTGGTGGCGCACGCTTGTAATCCCAGCATTTGGGAGGCTGAGACCGGAGGATCCAGATTCGTGGCCAGACTCAACTACTTAGTGAGGCTCTCTGCAACTTAGTGAGACCATGTTTCAAAATAAAGAATAAAATATAGGGCTGGGGCTGTAGCTCGGAGGTAGAATGCCCTTGGGTTCCATCCCCAGTACCGAAAAAAAAAAAAATTCTTCTCTATTAGATAAACAGTCTCTCTGCACCCGAGGTGATTGCTCCTACTCAAGTTATTTATTAATATACTTAATTATATTGTTATATGTTCTAACGTTAAACCAGTCTAACAAATATGAAATAAACTTGGGCATAGAAAAAGATACTACGAATAAAATTAAATGATAAGTGCGATACTTAGAAAAAGTATTTGAAATATAATGCATAAAGATTACATCCTATCTAGTATCTGCTATATATAATGTGTGTGTATGTATATATATATATACATATATATATATATACATACACACACTATATATATATATATATATACATATATATACATATATATATATACATACACACACTATTTCTATTAACAGAAAAGAAAGTGGGCAAAGGGCATAAATAGGCAAAACAGAAGAAAATACAAGTGACCAATAAATATGTGAAAATATACCCAATCTAATAATTTTAAAGATGTAAATTAAAATGAGATGCAGTTTTGCCTTTCAAAATGGCAACATGAAAAAGATTAATAATGTCAAATGTGTGAGAGAATGAAAAAATGATATCTCCCTACATCTGTAGTGCCAGCATGAATTTGTATAAGCCATTACAATTTAATTTGATTATATATACAATTTTTAGTATGCATATATATAGTCATCCAAAATCTTACTGATAGGAATCTATACAAAAGCTACAGAGTGAGTTGGTAATGATAAATGTGTTGTCATTGCTTCACTGTATACTAAAAGTAGGAAAATCTCTTCAATGTTCATGAATGGGGACTGGTCAAGAAAATTACAGTGAACCAACACAGAATACCACAGAATACCATGAACCATTAACAAAAAAAGAGTGGGTCTAAGGTGACCAGTGTGTATAGCAGGGTCCCATTCTTAATATGAAAATGCACTGTTTGCGTGTATGTAGACTTTGGACATGTCTAACCACATAGGACAGCAGGACAGCAGACCAGATTATCATCTACAAATAGTATTCAATTCTGACCAAAATAAATAAATAAATAAATAAATAAATAAATAAATAAATAAATAGTTTGGGAGAACTGATGACATTCTTGAGACACCTGGAGAAATAAGTTTCCATGCACAAGAATTGCAGGACCTTCACCGTCACCAGGCCTGGTAGGCTACAGTTTGACCTGCAGGTAGGCTTGGCCACAGGTGCTATCCAAGGTCCCATGCTGCATGTGCTCCGGGGGCCAGGCAGATAAGCTCTGTCACATCCAGCTATCTGGGTGTGTCTTCCAAAACTGTATCACAGTGGTGTTTCCTTCACTAAAAAGTTCAGTGCTGCTGGGTGAAGATCTGCTAAATGGAGTCTAGAAATCTCCAGGACCCAGGTACTGAGAGCTGTGATTCACAGTCTCCCAGAGTCCGCCTGCCTCACAATGCTAAAAATTCCCAGACATACCGCAGGGGTTCAGAAGTGCCAGCAAATGTGGCAAGAGCCTCCTAGAGACAGCCTTCGACTTGGCTGAGGCACTGAGAATCTCTGAGTGGTGTGTACGTGTGCATGGACATGCAGTGTGTGTGCATATGTGTGTGCAGTGCATGTGTGTAAATGCAATGTATAAATGCAATGCATAAGTGTATATACGTGCAGTGAGCATATGTATGCACATGCAGTATGTGTGTGTGTTCATGTGCAATGTGTATGTACATGCAGTGTGTGTATACGCACAACATGTAAGTATATATACATGCAATGTGTATGTGTATGCACATGCAATGTGTGTGTGTGTAATGTGTATGTATTTGTAGTGACATTATTTTTGCTTATTTATGCTTTTCATTAGTTTTCATATACAAAACTAAAAATAATTAAAATGAGCTAATTGAGATCTTTCTAACACCATAATGTTTCAACTCTACTTGAACATAATAAAACATGATACAATTCAATATAAAAGCTTTCCTTAAGACCATATTTCATTTATATGGTATTCAGACCACTGAGAGCATGAAGTCAGTCACGTGGAGTCTCGGTAGTGAGCAGCCTCCCCGGTGAAGCATGAGGACCGCTGGATTGCAGAACTGGAGAGCCAGTTGTGGGGTCTCAGGTTCCCGGCCCATTCCTCCACTTGAAGGGGCTGGCAGTTGAGATCCGCGGTTGGCCTCACCTCTCTCGCTACTGTCTCTTTAAGGTAGTGGTGGGTTAGTGCTGAGTCAGCTCATTTTCCACCCATGTTTCCCTGAGACACAGTGCAGCATCCTGGCCACACAACTCCATCAAGTGTGAGTTTGTCACCTTCTATATGTGTGACCCCAGGCAAGAACGTACTTGTGTCCCTGCTTTTGCAGGGTGTCCATGAGCACCAAGTGAAATGTGGTGCTAAAAGTATACTAGGCTTTTCATGGGTTGAATTTTCTTCACAGACTAATCAAGTGATCTCTCCTTCCCACCTCTTAGTGAACCCCACAGGGGAGGATGGAAGTCCATCACATGAAGGCGAATCCCACTTATAGGACCACTCACAGCTGCTCATTGCCTGCCATTTGATATCATCTCTCCTGTCACCGCTGCCCCAGCCCTGTCATCCATCTCGCTCCTAGAGTCCCTTGCCCTCGCTGTCACCTTAAGATCTCTGCTCTTAGCCTTTTTGTCTGGAATGTTCTTTCCTCCCCCCAGCCCACTCTGAGCCTCAAACACCCCTTTGTTCCATCCTACTGTGTGCCCATCAGCATTCTTACAGCTATAATATAAAGGACTGACCATGTAACTTAGAGGAAAGAGGATTTATTTTCTTACAGTTTTGGGTATAATCCAGTCAAGGCTGGGACCTCAGATCTAAGGAGAGGAGCACATGGGCGCCCTCCTCACATCATGGAGGCTGGAAGTGAGAGAGAGAGAGAGAGACAGAGAGACAGAGAGACAGAGAGGGAGAGAGAGAGAGAGAGAGAGAGAGAGAGAGAGAGAGAGAAAGAGAGAGAGACAGAGAGAGAGAGAGAAAGAGAGAGAGACAGAGAGACAGAGAGACAGAGAGAGACAGAGAGAGAGAGAAGAGGAGAGGAGAGACAGAGATCAGGAGAAAGAGGAATCATATATGACCCCAACACTGCACCCCCAGGGACCCACTTTCTCCAGCCACACCCTATCATCCTAGGCCAGCACCCTTGCTGGGATTACAACCCTCAGGACCCAATTACATCAGCTCCAAACACCAATTTATGAACTCTTCAAAGGGCCATTCTCTATCTAATTATAACACATTGTATGTTCAAAAAATGTCTCCTTTCCTGAGACATTTTTTTCTATAGGTGTTCCTGCCAGGACACCTATAGAAAACCCTCTGGTCCCCTATGTTTCTAAACCCTGACCCTGGTACATCAGAGCCACCGCCTGTTCTGTCCCTGTAATGTTGACTCCATGAGGGAAGGGACATTGATATTCACATCCAGCAGTAGCCCCATGAGCACACAAAACAGACTTTCAGTAAATACAGATGGGAGGGATCCTCCAAGAGCACGTGGGACACCAGCTGGCTGTAAGATGAAGAGACTTCCTTACCCTATAGGTTTTTTCAAGGATTCTTTCCCCTGGACCCGCCTCTTGTTGCACTACTGTTACCTAACTGCGTCTGGAAACTGATTTCAACATTGTCCCTGTGAGTGACACAGACTCTGTTATGCCTACTTGCCCTTTTCTCTTAACTTGGAGCTTCCTCTGATGACCGCCCTGAGAATAGCCAGCTGTGCTATGCATGACACTGAGATTGTCCCAGATCCCCTGTGCTCTGCTGCCTGGAGATCAGCTTGCACACTCTGCAAGCTTCAAATGGCCCAGCTGGTCACCAACTGTGTCCCACTGCTGGGTCTACAACTCCATGGAAGCCCACTTCTAGATGTCATCGTTCTTAGATCAACAGCAAAGAAAAGTCTAGAATCCATTCTTTTTTGCAGTGATTCAATCTATGGATGTCCATTTAGTTGATAAAAATTCGGTATCTGAAAACTAAATTTAGCAGTTATTAGGAGGAAGAGTGAAACTGGGTAATATTCTTACAGGGCAATTTCTCATTGGCCCAAGCCCTCTTCCAGACCACACCAAGCCTGTATTAACAAAACACCCTAAACTTTTCCAGCTTTGATAATAACAAAGAAGGCTGTATATTTGTATTTCCTTACCTGGCATCCTATGGAGCAGAAAACATGTAGGTTTCTTTAAAAATACATATGGAGTCACTGCTGGGTAATATCACTGTGTAAATATTTGTCCCAAACTTGGCACTCCACCATGTCTTTTATTACTAAATCAAACGTCTCATTGTCTCATCACCTTTTGATACCAATTGGCATATGCTGTACAATTCTATCAGGCATAGAAAGTAAAGATGAACCTCATTTCCATTGTTCACTGTGTGCTTGACACAGGTATGACATCACAGGAGAAACGAGACAGAAGTATCTATGCCACAAAGGATTCGTGGTCTGGGAAATCAAGAATTGGGCTGGAGGGTGGTTTATACTAGTGCACTGAAGGGAAACGTTTCATAGGACAGAACTTTTGAAGGAAGAGAAAGATAATGCTCACCATTAACCTTGCCAGGGACAGGGGCAGTGGAGCGGATACCAGAAGCCATGGAAATCCACCTCTCCCTCCAGGTAGAGTAACAGGAAAATGACTACAACCATGTTTGAGTGGATTAAGGTACAAAGGAACATGGTCTTTCCTTACAAGCCCTGATAGCCTTCTTGGTGGAGGGGAAGACAACATGATCTAGTTCTCCTTATGAATCCAATAATTATCCCAAGCTACACAGCAGGCAATGGGGAGAAGGAACCCTGTGTAGTCCCTTGGGGAAGGCAGTCATCCACCATGATGAAACTGTGCAGCAGTGAGCACTGCTGAGGCTTATCTGTGGAGGCTATTTTTAAGAAAAAAAAAAGAGATTCCATCAGCAAAGAGGCTTCAAATTCCAACTGCAAGAGGCTCTGGCAGCACCCCAATCTTGTGTTTCACATCTTCAAGCAGTAAATGCTGCCATTCTTGGCCACAGGGCATCTGCACCATCTTTGGATGACTGGGGACTTGTCTGCTGTGGAGATGCTGTTTGGTGGCTGTCTCAGTCAGCATCCTCATTGCTAAAATCCAAAACAACTGACCACACAGCTTAGACGAAGGGAGATCTATTTGCTCACATCTTTCTGGAGATTTCAAAGTTTCAGTCCATATCAGATCAGGTTATATCTGTGGAGTTCAGGATGTGGTGGCAGGAAGCAGAGAGAGAGAGAGAGAGAGAGAGGGCAAAAGCTCTGCTCTCACATCATGGAAGCAGGTAGCAAGACAGTCAGAGCCACTAAGCAAGGAGATTCAAAGACACAGGCAGAGTCCCTAAGACCACACACCCTCCAGGGATCCACCTTCCCCAGCCACAGTCCACTGCCCTACATGGGGGGCGGTAACCCAGATAAATCCATCATCATAATGGACCTATCTACCCATGAGATTACGACCCTCATGGCTCAATCACACAATCTCTGAACATTAATACATGAACTCTCAAGGGACATTCTCTATCTGATCCTAATGGCGTTCCTCCCCGATGGCCTTTCCTGGCCCAGTGCCCCAACTTTTGTGAGTGACAGAGGATGTGTTAGTCACCAGTCACTGTAACAAAACACCTGAGATAATCAACTCATAAAGAGAAAGGTTCATTTTCACTCAGTTTTAGAGGTTCCCATCCAGGATCAATTGGCCCTATTTCTTTGGATCTGTGGTGAAACATGATGTCGGGCCCGTGTAACAGAGAAAAAGTGCTCACCTTATGGCTAGGAAGAAAAAGAAACAAAGAGTAAGGGACTGGGGTCCCCAAATCCCCTTTCAGAGCACAACCCCAGTGACCTCCCACCAGACCTGACTTATTAACCTGCTCACCAATCGCCCCCAGCTGGGGACTAAGTTTTCAACACCATAACCCCTTGGGAGACTTTTCAGATCCAAATTGTAGCACCAGTTAACCATTCATAGATACCCAGCTCCCTGTCCTGCACACACACACACACACACACACACACACACACACACACGCACACACTTTCAAAAACTTCCACTGCTCAGAACACGTGTTTGTTGGCTAGGGCTATGTTTTAATCAGCCTGTTCATCCCTGTGAACAAAATACCTGTCAAGCACCACTTAAGAGGAGGAAAAGTTTATTTGGATCAGTTTTAGAGGTTCCATTCATGGTCAGATGACACCAGGGCAGAAGCAGTGGCAGCCAGGCATGCATGTGGCTGAGAGAAGCTGCTCTTAGCCCTGGTGGCCAGAAGCAGAGAGAGCAAGAGGAGGGGCCCACGGACATAAATAGCACCCATGCCACACCCCCCATGACCTTTCCTCCATCCATGCCCCACCTCTGAACCTTGCTACAATGGGGACGTGCTTTCAACATGAGCTTTGGGGGACATCCCAAACCCAACATAACAAGCCATCACAACAAAGCCCCGCCCCTGTGTGCTTAAACAGCGGAAACGTACTCTCTCCCAGTGTGGAGGGGTCTGAGATCAAGGAGTTGGCAGAATGGGTTCCTCGTGAGACCTCTCTCCTTGACTTGCAGGTGGCACCTTCCACCCGGTCCTTGGGAGTTGACTTCTCTGCAGGTGTCTGTGTCTTAATCTCCTTTTCTGGTAAGGACTCAGGCTCACCCATACTGTCATCTTCCTTTAACTTCATTTTTCTCTTTAAAGGTCCTGTCTCCAAATGCAGCCACTTTCAGAGGTGCCGGGGGTTAGGACTTCCACATGGGGCTTTTAAGGGAAAACAATCTGATCCATGACAGATCTAGAATCTTTTTTTTTTTTTTTTTTTTTTTTTTTAGGGAAGCTCCTCCATAGCTACTTGGAGTGTGGACATTAGTCACTTTTGAGTACTGTCCCCCAGGGCAGTCCCTCTGTCCCCACACCTGCAACAGCAAGAACCAAACCACACCACTAAGCTTGAACCTGCTTCCTCCACAAAATGCGTCCCCCAACACCTACCTTGTTTGTTGGAGGGATGGGATGTGGACTAGGAGCTCCTCCCTGGGGTCGGAAACCTCTTTCAGGGAGGCAGAAGATGAGTGAGACCCCTAAGCCTGCAGAACAGGCTGTCACACTGGCTCCACTTCAAGGCAGAGCCTCCAGCTGTCCTTGACCAGTGACAAGTGTGAATCAAGGACTGCCCACGAGGTCCCCACCCACCCCATCCTTGGATGAGAGAGAGCCAAAGATGAACAGAAATCAGAGACTCCAGATCGGACTGAGAGTCCCATTCTTCTCCTTCCCACAATTCCCCAGCAGTTCTCTGTAGAGGAGGAGGTGGCATCTGAGTCCATGTTCTGTGTGTGTTGCCTGCTAGAGGCTGAATAACACCTCCCTCCAAAGCTGTCCACACCCCACCCCCAGCACCTGTGAATGTCACTTTACATGGGAGAAGGGACTTTGCTCAAAGATGTCTTGCGATCAAGAGATCATCTTGGACTAAAGGCAGGAGGATCACAACCAAAGAAGAAGGAACAGGCAGAAGGATAGTTGAGAGAGGGGGGCAGATGCTGACTTGCTGGCCTTGAAGATGGGAGATGGAGGAAGGAGACAGAAGCCAAGGAACACAGTGGCTTCGGAAAGGCAAGGAACGCAGTGTCCCCTTGGGCAGCACGGCCCTGCTGACACCTTGAACTTACTCCACCGGGACCGATTTGGGGCTCTGGCCTCCACACTGTAACATAGTCAGTCTGTGTAGCTTTAAGTTACTTACTTGTTATAGCAGCAATCAGAAACCAAGCTGTGTACGGCGGCTATCAGTTTGCGTTATAGGGCTTTGGTCCAAGAAACATTATATTTAAGTTCTGATACAGAGATGTATATCACCATATAAATATACAATATCTCATTCTCAATTCTGGTCAAGAACTGGGGGATGGGAGAGACGTGAATATGAGTCCTTGTTGACTCCCTGAGGATTCAAGGGACCAAGAAAATTTACAAAGGGTGGCCTGACTTCAGGCTACGATGAGACAAGTGGACCATGTCTAAGGTCCTAGTCCAAGCTAAAAGTCCATAAGTCAGTGGTTTTCTTTTTCAGCAAAGAGCCATCTGGGAAAGGTTCTAAGCTTTGGATGGTACCTATGGTCCCTGCCATAGCTACTCGATTCTGCCCTTGAAAGACACCGTAGATCTATGTAAACAAAAGAGTGTGACTATGTGTCAACACAATTTTATTCACAAAAGCAGGCGGCCTTGTGGATTTGGCCCAGCAGCCCTGTTGGCTGGCTTTTCCATTGCCCACCCAAAGACAGACAGACCTGCTCCTCCCGACTTCATTCTCTTGTGGCTAATTTGACAACTTGGCTCTTTCACACAGTGGGAAGGTCACACAGCTCTCAGGTGTAAGACTTCAACTACCACAGCTTGATAATGGGGGTACCACCTGCCAGCCCAGCCAGTCCACTCTGGGTGGGTTTTTCCTCTGTCTTCTTCTTACTGTTATCACATTTCTTTACATCTCTTCATCAATAAGAATCCAACTCTTCTTTCCAAGAGGCCCTTTTCCACTTGGAAAAAAAAAAAGGAAATCTCTTCTTTCCTTTCATAATTAGACCACAGGGAAATAATGAATGCTCTCAATCAGCACATACTATTGATATATCCTACTCATACATATTATTGACAGTCTGCTAGATATACAGTTAGATCTACATTTATTACTTGGTAAATTGTTGGTAGTTTCATGCTACATGGCTGTTCAGTCATTACCAATCCTTGTGTTGCTTTAAATAGTCACAAGTTAAAGAACCCCACTGGTAACACTGCAGGTAAATATCAAAAGTGAGTGAAAGGAAACTGGAAACTGCAGTCAAGATTCTCATGGCCAGTGTGGGGGAGGCTGACCACTAGCTTTCCTTATAATCCCAGTACTTAGGCGCCTGAGACAGGAGGATTGCAAGTTCAAGGCCAACCTCAGCAACTTAGTGAGACCTTCTGCAATTATAGAAAGACCCTGTTTCAAAATAAAAAATGAAAAGGGCTGGGGGTGTAGCTCAGAGGTAGAATATCCCTGGGTTCAATCCCCAGTACCAACAAACAAACAAGCAAAGGTTTATCCTGTCTGAGCACCCCACCCATGCCGCCCTTGACCTTCCCCGGTCCTTTGCTCTCCTCTGGAGGATTCCCATAGCTGCTGGTAGGGCAATGATTGCATCTTTAGATGTGAACAAAGCTTGGTGAAATAGCCTAATACTGACAAGACAAAAGGACAGTCCTGGGTTTGAGCTACTTGCCTCTCCTTAGCATCAAAACAAAACAAAAGTGAGCTCTTGGGGCTTAGCAAATATACGTCTATTCTCTGCTTTCCTGTTTCACATCAAGCTGATAACGAATCTTTAGCATTCAGACAAATGCTTCCACTGGCTGTGTATTGGGCCTAATTATAATACAGAAAATGTTTAATGGGTTTGTCTTGAGCAAAAAGGTGCCCCTAATGGCAATTTTAAGAAATATTTTTGTTCAACAAAAGCTCCTTATTTGAAAGTAATGAATTTAGAGCCTCAAAAGAAAACTCATAGTAAAGGTTATGGAAATGGCCAAGTGTGTTGTTTTCTTCCCTTTTTGTTCTCTAGCTATTCAGCCTTCCCTCATCTACCCGCAGGTATTGAGGAGCCCTCGCCTGCTGACATCCCAGCCAATCTGTCCCTGGCAGGAGCTTAGCAGCAACAGGAGGGAAGACGGCAGCTGGAGAGTTGGAGGCTTGCCGTCACCATCGAATCCTGAGTCAGAAGCATCCAGGAGGGGGGCTGTGCACAGGGGAGGCTGGATGAGGGAAGACCACAGAGACACCCACAGAGGCAAATCCACCCACTGACCAGCAAAGAATCCTTAGTACCTCTCCCCATTGTCTAGAAAATTTCAAAAGGAAACAGCCCAGATTCAAATGATGTTTGCAGAAAAGAGAATGTCTTTCTTCCATTGTGTATGAAAACCCATCTCAATGAACTTGTCTGGAAAGCTTGAAAATTCAAGTATTGGAAAGTAGTCATGTTGAGTTTCTTTGTGTTCTTGTCCACCTTCTGACACTGTCAAGTTTATCTTTAAATAAAGTCAGATGGCATGATATGGCCATCTTGATCTTGCTGATACAGTCTTGTCAATTATTCATCTACATTAAGGAGGATGGTATTTAGTGGGAACAAACAAGTATAGATTGTCCTAGGGGAAAATGCGAGAAATCAGTCTCAGTGTTTGAAAACTTAAGAAACAAATCATAGACTTATTTTCTCCTAATTCGGGATTGTGCTCTGCTGCACACACACACACACTCAACTTTGTGTCTATTGCACCATTAAAAGAATAGAAAACTGGGAGTGAAAAAGCAGATGCTGGGTAATAAAGAGTAGTTGGTCCTCACAAAGCATGCCATAACTGGGCGTCCAACACTATTGTAAACTTGGAAACACTACAAGTGTAGGTAGTTAATGTTGTCCACTACACACACACACACACACACACACACACACACACACACATATATACTTGTTATGTGAGGTGATGGATATGTTAATTAGCTTGATGGTAGTGGTCATTTTACAATGTACACATATATCATAATATCACATTGTGTGCTGTAAATATATATAGGCTGAGTATCAGCTGGAATGCTTAGGACTAGAAGTATTTGGGATTTCAGATTTTTTTCAGACTTTTAATTTTTGCATATATGTGATGAGATATCTTGGGGACAGGACTCAAATCTAAACATAAAATTCACTTATATTTCACAACATGCCTTTGACAGGTGGCCTGAACATAATTTTATACAATATTTTAAATAACCTTGTGCATAAAACAAAGTTCCATGTTATGGAATTTTCTACTTATGGCGGTATGTCTTTGCTTAAAAATTTTTTGGATTTTAGACCATTTTAGATTTTGCATTTTCAGAATGGGGATGAGCAACATGTACATTTTTTTTATTAGTAAATTATATTTCAGTAAAACTGGGGGTGGACAGCAACGTACCACCACAGGGATTCTGATTATAAGGGAACAGTCATCTTTCATCTCCAAAAGAATTCTTTTGCTCCCCTGAGCTCTGTGTTGTATTCTCTTCATAAAGTGCAAGTTGTGGGTAATAGGATCTCTTACTAGTCTCATGCTGGAAACAGCCAGCTTTCTGGCACTAGGATGCTCAACCTAGAGAGAAACCCTCCAGATGAATCAGTGATACTAACAGTGGGAGGGTCCAGCTGTGACTTCCCACGGGGCACTCACCTTTTCAAGGGACATTGGTCATAACTGTAACTTTTTTTTTTTTTACCATAAATAAAAAACAGTTTGTTGTTGTTGCTATGCAGGTGCCTATACAGTTTTAATGTTCCATGAGAAAAAAAAAATAAGACTGTGGACGAATAATAAATTAGAATCCAATATAAGGTGTAGGTGAGTTCTCTGTGTGTTTCAGGCTGCATTCTCGATGCCATGACCCAAAATACTTGACGATCGCAACTTAGAGGGTTTCTCCACGTTAGTCCGGGTCACCTCTGGGCATAGTCCTCAAGGCCATACCCAGGTGACCTGCTCTTCCCGCCACACCCTACCTGCCTCAGTTGGCTCCCAAATAACCCATCAATCCATCAATCCAGTCATCCGCTGATGGGATTAGAATCCTCCCTCATGAGTCAATTACATCACCTCTGAATATCAGCATGTAAGCTCCTCCAGGGAGTGTTCTGTGTCAAAACCATGACAATGTGTCTACTAAAAAGGAGGAAGGACAGGGAGAAGAATGTAGAAATGAGAGGAGAAGGAGGAGGAAGAGGAGGAAGAGAAGGAGGAGGAGGAGGCAGGAGAGGAGGAGGGAAGAGGAAACTCACATCAGGACAGTAGGGATGAAGTGGACAGAGAAGATGCCTTGTCCCACCAAGGCGATGGGACAAGGTGCTGGACAGGTTCCACTACCTGCTGAGGATCACAGGAAGTGGAGGAGGACGAGGAGGGAGGAGGGAGCAACCCAGGAAAAGACAAGACAGAGAGAGCTGAGTGGGAACTGCCGGTGGCCAGTGCCTGGGTGTGGCCCCTCCCTGCCATCCCCAGAGTAAGTCCCAACACCTGCTCACAACCATGGCCGCATTGCTTTCCATTTACACTCAGCAAGTATTTGCTGGTTTTATCTCTTTGGCCAGGTCCCTTCTAAGTTTTAGGGACCCATTTTGAAGCTCCAGGGAAGAGCCTTAGACACGGGCCACCGACCAATGAGAAGCAAACTTCACTTCAATGTGAAATCCTAGGAAATCGGGATTCTTTCTTTTCTTTCTTTTTTTTCCCAAAGATTTCTTAAGTCTTGAATTCATAGCAACAATTTAAAATTTAAAATTAGAGCTTGAAATGTTGGACTAATTGTATACTTTTGGTGTAAGTTAACATCTTTCATATTGGAAAGCTGCCAAACGGGTTTGTGATTTGATTCAGGTTTTACCTGGAGAGGTGTGTTGGAGGGAGGGAGAGAAATAGAACTGTTGTAGTGTGGATATAAAGTGTGCCCTAGAGAAGCTCATGGGCAAGGCTAGGCATCCAGGTTTGGGGATGGGGCATAGCTGGAGGCGGTGGCTCACTGTGGCCTTGGGGACTTCGTCTGTCCCTGCTCCTCTCCTTTCCTCTTTCTCTCTGCTTCCTGACAGCCAAGAGGTAAGAGCCATTTCTCCTCCTCTGCCATGCCCTGAAGTGCTACCACTGCAGTTTCTGCCTTGGAGCTGACCCATCGTGGACTGACCTCTGAAACCCTGAGACCCAGGTAAAGCTTTCCTCCTCTAAGTTGTGCTTTTGGCTATTTGGGTCCAAAAGAATGAAAAAGCTGATTAAAACAAGGGCCACCTCATTTCCTGATCCTAAAGGTTACATGTGGAAACACACTCATGTCATTGTCTTGGCCTTTTATTTTCCTTAAAAATCAAATCCAGATGTCTTTCTCAGACAGAGGAGTCTCAGGAAGCAGAATGACTGGCACTCTTATGCAGGGGATTAAGAGAACCTTCAGGTTAAATAAAGGAACAAAATTTAGTTCTCAGCTTTTGAAACTGTTCTTATCAAAATGTCAAACTTCTCCATCCTAAAAGACAGGGTCCAGGCAGACGGCATGTGCTTGTGACAGATTAGATGACAAATGAGTCCAGCCAGGGAAGGAGCCACTGGTCAGTCAGTTAACACGGACCATGTCTTCCGTGTCACATTCTGTCCTCTGTGTTAGGATTGTCTGGGATTACCCCTCAGGGGTTGGTGCAGGGTTCCAGAGATATTAGGATAGAGTCATCTGCCAAAGAAAACCAGAGTTGATGGCGCATGCCTGTAATCTCAGTATTTGGCGGGCCGAGACAGGAAATCTTAAATTGGAGGCCAGCCTCAGCAATTTAGTGAGTCCCTGTTTCAAAATAAGAAATAAAAAGGGCTGGGGGTGTAACTCAAAAGCAGACTGCCCCTACGTTCAATTCTCGGTACCAATTAGCCTAAGAGATTAAATTCCGGCTGAGGATTGGCCAGGGCAATCAGATATGGGGGGGTGATAGGGTTAGGATGAGGAACCCAATCAGATAATAGGGCAGTCATGTGCAGAGAGTGGAGGAATTCTCATTAAACTGGCTTAGGAGAATTTTTGCTAAAACTGGCTCTGACGAGGAAGTGCACAGATGGGTTTAGGAGAAGGTTCAGGAATCTGACTAATGTTTGCTCAGGCAAAGGACTTTTGTCGCATTCCAGAGCCACCATTGTCAACTGTGTGGGCAGGAGTACCCTAGATGGCAACATGAGAAAGGACCAATGGCATTAAATGTTAGAGAGGATAGAGAAAATAAATGGTGTCTTTGTACATCTGTAGTGTGACCACACATTTGTCTAACCTCTTACAATATAATTTATGTATTAAAAATTGTAGTATGCCTATGTGACTTTCTGCAGTCTTACTGCCTTGAGTCTTGGGCAGAGTGGGATTTCCAAAGTAAAGCTCCTTATTGTTTCCAGTCCCTATTCTCAAGTAGTCATTTTGGTAAGGAGTACTGTGTGATAAATGATTCGGCAACTGATACCCACTTGCCATGGGGAGCAGAATTCTTGGACCATTAGACATGTTAAATTTTAGTCAAGTTCTGGAAATAGATAGCAGTTGATGTTTGCACACTATAGTGGATGCACTTAATACATTCTTTAATTAAAAGAGTTAGAATGAAAAGATATTATGTTACGTGTATCTTGCCACAATGAAGAAATATCATTGGTCGTTTTTTTGTTTGTTTGTTTTTTGGTTTTTTTGGTACTGAGTTTGAACCCAAGAGCATTCTACCTCTAAGCTACACCCCCAGACATTTTTATTTTTATTTCTTTTGAAACAGGGTTTTACTAAGTTTCTGGAGGTCTTGCTACATTGCTAAAGATGGTCCAGAACCCGAGATCCTCTATCTCAGCCTCTCTAATACTGGGATTATAGGCATGCACCACTATGCCTGCTTCATGGGTCAATTTTATTATGAAACAAGATGCAGCAATAATTAGTCATCACTAATTTAAAAACCTTCTGTTTTAAATCAATGGGAAGAATCAGATAAGATTTCACCCATTTTGAAGCAGATTGGTGAAACGCTATTGCTGGCAGGACCATGTTTCCATGGGATTTGGTAAGAGAAGAAAATTCACACTAGGAACGAATTCCTTAGTGAAACCAGAGTCTCTGAGTTCATCTTCTGGTCCAGGAATATTAAACTGGGGCGGTGGGAAAGGGATAGAAATTTCCAAGAAAAATCCAGAGCCAACCATTATGATAGGAACTAAGAAGTGACCGTGCTCCTGTGAGACCCACAGCCCCCCTGTGGGAGGGAATGGTAGCTGGTAGGGAAAGCAGCCTTTGGATCTTCTCAGGAGCAGCTGTGCTCCGGGAGCTCGAGCGCTTCCTCTCCTGCATCAGAGGTCAGTGTCACAGCTGAAAGCCTCTCTTGGAGCAAGAGCAGCTCAGGACCAACCACGGCATCTCCCTCCCTTTGCAAGCTGAGCTGTGGGAGTGTGGAGAAGCAGCCCCATCATCCCCCAGGCACAACGAGGGTTCCCGGCAAACGTTATGCTTACTTTTATGGTAAAATAACTCACTCAGTAAAATTAACAACTTATCCTGAGCCCCCACCATCTGCAGTATCAACTTCATTTTTATTTTGTTTTCCTTTAAACTTTATAGAACTGCAAATACCGTGCATGTGTTCAGTGGAGTCTGCCTATAAAGGAGAGGTTGACTTTGGTATGTTATAAGCAAAGCCTTGGTAAGTGTTTCTGCGTTTCATGGGAAGAGGGAGGGAATCCCCTAATTGATTCAGTGCTATGACATTTACTAGTGTCATAGCACCCTACAACCTCCTTGGGCAAGAAAAATGCAAAGCTGGCCCCTCCTAATGATAATCCAACTGGGCTCTGCTATTAAAAAAATAATTTAATCAATTTAGTGAGACCCTGTCTCAAAAAATAAAATAAAATAAAATAGGGCTGAGGATGTAGTTTAAAACACCCTTGGGAGAGGAGAGGAGAGGAGAGGAGAGGAGAGGGAGAGGGAGGAGGAGAAGGAGGAGGAGGAG
>PVLC010035849.1:0-16080 GCA_004027655.1 Graphiurus murinus | reverse complement strand
AAAAAAAAATCTGTTAGGACATCAATAGGGGTAGTATAGATCAGGGAAGATTACTAGATCACCTGAATAGAATTGCATAGAAGCTTTCCTCACAAAAGTCAGATAAGCACTTTTTACATTTATTTTCTAAAATAAAGCTCTAAGACAGTTTCAAAACTTTACAAACTGACTCATACCTTTATGTAATATGGAAAGTAGTAAGAAAATTCCTGAAAGGATATTTAGAATAACCTGGAATATTGTCCTATAAGGGATGATGGCTTTGATTGTTATTACAGAAAAATTTAAGGAGAAAGAATAATCACACTACTTTTGCCCATTTTATTTGGATGCACATATGTGATATACTGTCATTCTGCATCAATATATTTAAACTCCTTGAATTAGTATCCAAGTGGATAGGCCCAGATGAAGTTATTTTCAGTGTGAGGGTAGGATATGATTGAGATATCTGCTACATCTTCAAAAGAATACTAACTTGTACATCTAAAATTCAAATTAACCCCAAAGGACAATTAACTAAACAATATAAAATTGCTGTGGACAAAAAAGAAAATGAAAAAAAAGTATGGCCTGTTTTTCATATATAACTTAAGAAGAAAGATTTGTCTGTTTCCTGCAACTTAATATAAGATCTTAGTCTTTGTAGTTTTTCCTGACAGATATCTTTATTTTAGAATCTGGAAGTAATGAACAGAAATGTATATATAGTATTAGTCTTAGTAAGTCTTATCCAAAAATTCAGTTAGATCAAAAACAGAATATCAATCTAAATAAGTCAGTGTACAATATCAGTACAAAAAAGCATATGTTCTGACATTTATCTTTTGACTCTGAAGCTGTATATATTGTATTTAGTTGAATAAAATATGAAAAAATCATATTTCTGAAGCTCAGACATTCAGGTAAAAACAGTACAATTTGCCTTAGCTTATTGTTACTTTCCACAGCAAAAACAGAAAAACATTTCATGTAAATGTGAATTTCCTTTTTTAAAAGGAAATATTATTTTTAATTAAATAGCAAAATATCCATAATTTACCAGAGTCATTCAAAGTGGAAAAAAAACACACTGAGAAATCTCTGTCAACTTTCATATTTCATAACTGGAGAGACAAATAAAACAATAAGCAATGATTCTGACTAAACTTCTGGCTCCATTTAGATATACATCATGGCTGACAGTTCAAGAAAATTGATTTAAGCTTCTCACTGACTATGTGCCAAATATGTGGATTCCTTGAATATTTTATCCATTTACCATAACATTTTTAGGCTCCCAATTATTAAAACTGCACAGATAAGAGGGAAAGTGAGAAATAACAAGACACCACGCCAGCTGTGCTGAGCTATTTAGGCTTACACAGCTTGAATATTAAATTATCCAGAAGGTGAAACAGTGTAATAAACATGAAAAGTATCTTCTCTCAGAGACTCTAACAGTTCTCAGGACTAATAATGACTTGCTAGCTCTCTATTCTCCATGGTGAGTGGTCGGATCGGGCATAGTGTACTTGGTGCATCTGGAGAGCCATCCTTCATTGGATATAACACAGCAAATGGTAGCTAATGTACAGATTCTCACAAAGCTTTATCCAGACCATGCTGTATATAAAGAAGTTTGGGAAGTCACAGTATTTAATAAAAGGAAGTAATAACTTGCACTGTGCTCTGATTAAAGAATTAGTTTTTGAACATAGCGTGACTCCCGGTGTGCTAAATAGGAATCTATAGAGCAGAGTGAGTGAAAACACCTTCCAAAAATGTCTAATTTACAGCAGGGAAGTAATTCAGGAATTTGATGGATAATGGCAGTTCTAAGAAGGCAGCAGTGGATTTTAATTGTGCAATACTTTAATGGGTTGACTGGTAGATTGACGGCTTGATTAGAAATGAGATCTTTTTATAATCATGCTTATTTATTTTGGGGGTCAGGAGGAGGCTAGTTTAGTAGGTGACCAGAAGAAGGCATTTTGCTCAACTCTAATCCACTGAAGATGTTGATGAAATAATAATTGGTAACAGTCCTCTGTTGGGTCTTAAGAGTCACGAACATTAGGGGACAAAGAGGTAATGCAAGGAAGGATGTAGAAAAAGGAGGAGGAGTAAGAGAAGGTGAGGAAGAAAAACAGGAGAAATAAGAGGAGACAAAGATAAGGAGGAGGTGAGGAAAAGGAGGAAGATGAAGATAGAAAGAGTTAGAAAAAGAGGGCAGGAAGGAAAATAGAAAGGGTAGACATTTCTTACTAGATCCCTGAGGAAATGAATCAATTTTAGGTCCACAAGAGGAAATTTCAAGGAAAAGAGGTGAGTAGGTAGAATGCAATGGTTTTCCAAAGTTACAACTGCTTCATAGAATTAGCTTGATTAATTCATGCACATGCTATAATTATCAGCACAGAAGTTCCTTCCACTGGAAACATTTCTCGTCCATCAAAGATGAAATAGATGTAAGCATTCCTATTTATTTTTGTCTGTACGCTTCTAGATTCACTTCTCTAAAAAGATTCTGTGATTTTTAATGTTGCGTCCCTAGAAATTTTGAACGATTCTAGAATTACACACTACTACACTATTTAAAAACGCCATTATAATAAGTAACTATATAAAAAGTCTCAGAAAATCCCATGCCTTCATGTAGATCACTTGTTTTTGTATGGCTTTAGTCTGTGTTATCTAGATTGTTTTTCTTTCATTTAGAAGTGCTTAATACAATTTTAATTTTAATTGTAGATTTGCAGAAAAAGTTGGAAATATAGTTTTCTTGTATGCCAACTCAGTTGTGACAATTATAGTATCTTACATTGGTATACTATATTGTTCACAATTAGTGAACCAATAATG
This sequence comes from Graphiurus murinus, assembly GCA_004027655.1. Lineage (NCBI taxonomy): Eukaryota > Metazoa > Chordata > Mammalia > Rodentia > Gliridae > Graphiurus > Graphiurus murinus. The sequence goes on along the minus strand of PVLC010035849.1, from coordinate 13,236 downwards.
ATATTATTACAAATTATACTACATACATTAATCAGATTCCTTTTATTTTACCTTAGGTCATTTATCTATCCCACAATTTCACCCAGAATAATGACATTATATTTAGTTTTCATGTTTTCTTAGACTGCCAAGGCTGAATTTCTCAGACTTTCCTTATTTTTGATTATCTTGTTTTGATTAACAATTTTAGTGACAACTGATCAGATACTTTATAGAATATTTCTAGTGTATGGATTTTCTGACACTTTTTTCATAATTAAACTGGGGTTATAGTTTTCCGGAAGATAAAAAAAGGTAAAGTTCCAGACAATCTTATCACATCATATTAAGGGTACATGGTATGAGCATGATTTATCCTTGTTGATATCAACCACAACCACCTGGCTAGAGTAAGGTTTGTCATGTTTTCTCTACTGTCAGCTCATCCTCTACGCCTTCTCATACTGTACTATTTGGAAGGAATTAACCATGCAAAGCACACATTTAGGGAGTGTGTTTTTTTCCATTTTAGTTCTTGATTTTTTGGAGTTTTTTTTTTATTTGTATATTGTAATGTCAGTATGAATAAAGCCAATTTGGCAAATATACACAGCATTATTTCTATATTTTGAAAAATAGATTATTGCCAAATATTTATTTTGAACCTTTGATTATTGTGCTTTAGACCATGGGTTTTATGAGACACAAATTTTCAATCTGATTGTTAATCTCCTATAGGTCCTTACCAAACTATACTAAATACGACCAGAACTTTTTTCAGCTGTTGAACGTCTGAGGACATCAATTCTGATTATATTACTATTTATCATTGAAAGATATATTTCAAAGATATATTTCATATTGACTGTTTTGTTGATTGTCTGTATACATCATTTCACTTTCATCTCAAAATATCACTAAGAGGGGAATAATATTATTGTCAACATTTTACAGATGAAAAAATGAGGCTTGGATTTTGAACACATTAAAGCTTACCCATCTAATAAGTGATGAAGTATAATCATATTTGATAAAAGGTGTGCTAGAAATCTATATCCTCATCTTTTCAGAATTCAGAATTAAAGCCAAATGTCTGTCATTTCAGTAAAGTAAATAACTCTAACTCATCTATATAAGGAATATTTTTCTATTGGGCCAGAAAGCAAAACTCAGTTTAGCACTGTGTATGATAATTGTGTCTTCATATTTTTAACTTATATCCACCACATTAATTTTTGATCCTGTTGCATGTTTTCTTCACATGTGTTTTAATACTAAGAAAGATGAAATTGAAGCCAAAGAAGTTAAACATGATGAAGTTCATATTAAATTTTTAAACATTTCAGTTATCTATGATTCCCAGTAATTAAGGATGCCATCCTTCCAGGCCTCAAAGTCACACTGAAGAAGTCATAGCTACAAAAGTTATGCTCCAAATAAAGTGGAACAAATTTTGTAAAGCAAAAATTATATGCCATAGCAGGAAAACTAGAAATAATATATTAGGAGGCAATTAGTTAGCTCTGCAATTTAAAAAGAACAAGTAACCAAAAATAAGAAAAAATTTGTAATTAAACTTTGAACAATAAAATATTGTGTATATGCTTTCTTTTTATGCACATTTTGAATGCTTATGAAATTTGCAATAGGCTAAAATAGTTGAAATTCTTAATATTTTCTGAAATATAAAATACACATATGACTCAGATGTGAAACTATTATAACTGGAAATTAAAAATAATATAATGAATTGTTTTCCTCTCTCTTGGAATGATTGTATTCTGTCAACTCAACCAAGGTTTACAGCAACAGTTTTCAGAATCTCCTCTCCTGAATGGATCTGGGTTAAAGCTTTCTAAGAATAGAATTTATGTAAAATTCAGAAGGAAGAGGTGAAGGAGGAGCCAGTACTATCAGGTAATAATAATGTGACAAAGTGAGAGACTTCACTGTGCAGCGAGTCCAACTTGACTTAATGACTGTTGATTCTTGCTAATCCTTGTCAAAAAGAAACTCCACCCCAGCCCCCACTTCCTGGCCCCCCACAATCACTGAGGCAGGAACTTCACACACACACACACACACACACACACACACACACACACACACACACCACCACCACCACCACCAACAACAACAACAACAAAACAAAACAGTTCACCTAGCACTGCCAGCTTTGGAAAGTTCTCACCATAAAGAAATGACAAATGTCCAAGGGGATGGATAGATATGTTTAATCTGACTTAAATGCTGCACAATGTATAAATGTATCAGAACATCATGTTACAACACTCATATGTACAATCTCTGATTTTTTAAATTTGTTACTAGATATTGAACTCAAGGGAATTTTACCTCTGAGATAGATTCTACCTCTGGGGCCCTATTTGTGTTTTGAAACAGTGTCTCCCTAAATTGTTGAGACTAGCCTCAAATTTGTGATTCTTCTCTCTCAGCCTCCCAAACACTGGAATTACAGGTGTGTGCCACTATGCTGGGGTCACAATTTCTATTTTTTTATGTGTCAGTTAAAAATAAATTTAATTTAATAAATTCTCTACAAACCTATTTTGTGGACCCACTTTGGCAAAGTGGCCATTCTTGTCTTCTCATATTTTTGTTTTAGCTCCAACTTTTCTTTCTGCACTATTGATGTAGGAATGCTGGTTACTGGCTTTAATTTTCTTTAATTTTTAATTTTTTTTTTTTTTTTTTTTGCCGTACTGGGGGTTGAACTCAGGGGCGTTCTACCTCCGAGCTATACCCCCAAGCCCTATTTTTTATTCTTTATTTTGAAACCGAGTCTCAGTAAGTTGCGGAGTGCCTCACTAGGTAGCTGAGGCTGGCCGCGAACCCGGATCCTCTGGTCTCAGCCTCCCGAATGCTGGGATTACAAGTGTGTGCCACTGTGCCCGGCTTTTAATTTTTAATTACTTTTTAAAACCTTTACTTATATCTAAGGTCTAAGTCCTAAACTATTTTTCTTAATCCCATTATTCTTATGATAGATCTGTTTGCCTGATAGAACTTTGACTCATATGCAAATGGAAATTGCATAATAAATATCTTTAAAAAATAGTAGCAACAAAAAAACAATAATTATTTCTTAAGATGATCTGTGGGATAGAGCTAAAGCAATACTTAGAGAAAACTTCATAGCATTAATCATTTCAATAGAAAAATTAGCTAAGTATAGTTCTTGGGCAAAATATCTCAAACAATGTATCCAAAACAAAATTTCTGGAAATACATTTAATATATCAGTTCAGAAATATAACTATGCTTTACATATATGAAGAAAGAAACTGCTTTAAGATTTTACTACTTATATGTTCTTAAATGCTGAACATAGAATATATGATACTATAATTTTTATCAGCTAGTAAAAACTAGTAAATAAAACTATTATTGCATTATTCCATTAATAAATAAGAAAATCATTTTTATAAATCTCTGACTTTATAGCTCATTATGGATCTTATTTTTTCAAAGCAAAATTAAATTGCTTTGAATTCAGACTAATAATTTCTCATGTAATATCTTGAAAATACATAAAAGTATATATTTGGAAAGAATAAGGATGAATTATGATAAATAGTGTATGGTTTCTTTAATGAATTTTTAAATATGATATATGTTTTAAAAGATAAAATTATTAATACTAATAGATTTATCATCACTTTAAGATAAAATATAGTATCTATCAGGATTCTTATTAATTGAAATGTTAAATTTCTGACACATACTAGAAATACATATTAGTATCTAAAACCCAATTGGTTATTCTGACTTTGTCAACAAGTACATGAAAATGGGTGTTTTCCCCCATGACTTGTAAAACTCTCTTTACACAAGAGACATATGGTTTTGCATGCCAAGTGTCAAATTGACTCTTCTTGTCAATTTAGGAAATGACTATCTGAAAATTTACTATTGGCCATCTGTTCTGTTGACAGAGTGGCAGGTGTTTCTATTTTGCTTTACCAAATCTTAATAATTTATTGGATAGCTTAATGGCACTAGTGCAGATACAAAAATTGCTTTTTGTTTTGATTCACTAGTGAGAGAACACAGCTATCTTCATAGAAAAATTGGCACAATTTAATTCTTATATGATTGTCTTCAAACAGCCTTCCACATCTAATGTATCCAGATATTCTAATTGAACACAAACTGGAAAAATAATACTTAATTTTGTCTGAATATTTCTATAACTTCTCTGCATCTATGTATATACATTTCAATTTTTAATTATGTTATTATTTTCTGAGAGTTTTATAACAACTTTTGTAGTATTTGCAAATGTACACCACCATGAACATAGTTCTCAGAATGACCATATAATAATGAATTTCATTTAAAGTGGAGTAGAATGAAATGTTGCTCAATCCCTATGTTATTTTCAATCAGTCAGTAACATGAAAATTTATACAACCCTATTAAAATCCATATGGAAATTCATTTAAACTATATGCCCACTGAAATCATTATTTAACAGGATGTCTCATTAGCCATTACTTGAGATTAGAGTAGCATTTTCAGCCCAACAAACAAGTATTACTTTTATATTTGGAACATAATAGCAATACAAAAGGCAGACAAAAGTATATACCACAAGGGTACACTTGATAGAAATATTGCAGATCTACCTCTGATATAAAAGGCGTTCCCTTTTAATAGGGAAATGTGTTAACTCCCAAAAAGAAAATGTCTGTAGGTTTCAACTAGAATGTTTTTTATTTGATTCACTAGAGCATTCTTTGGTTTAAAAAGAAGAAAAAGATAAAAAAAAAAAAGGTCACCCCTAAGGACAGACTAGATTTTGACCCTTATCTGAACCTTGTGAGTTGGATGTTCCAGTGATCAGAATGATAACATTAACTACATTACCTAAGAGAAAAGGATACAAATCATGTGCAATGTGCATAAATTAAGGCTTTATCTATCTCAGCAATCTCTTTAATGTGAAATAAAGGCAAAGATAATATTACTCAGCTTCACCTCTATTCATTTTCTCTTATGTAAGCCTTTTAGCACAGAGGATGTTTCCATCTTGTGCACATTTATAAACTCTCAAGACCATATGGATGCATAATACTTTAGGATAATATAATACTTTCCCAGGACAGTATCTAGAAAACTGGTCAACACAACACAGCCATATTTCTATATTAGATTTCTGGGTTTTTAAAACATCCATCAAAATTAAATGGGCAACAGATGCTGAGTTTCTTATTTTATTTATTACCATCTACATTTTTTGTGCACCTTAGGTAAATGATACTGAATGATGGAATTATACAAACTACAGTATGCTTGAATTTGCACAAAATTATCGTGCCCACAGCATACATAAAGAGTGGCCACCAGTTGTGAAAGATGGTACATGTATATTGTATTTAAAAAAAAAATTTAAACTTGGATTTTTCAATAATTTTATCTAATATAAAAGAGATTATCACCACAAATTCCCATATATGTATCACTTAGGTTAAAACTTTTAATAGTTTTATTACACTTGCTTTATTTATTACTATATTTTTAATGTTTGCTGGAATATTTTGAATAAATTATCAGACTCCATGCCATTCTGATCCTAGACAATTTAATATTGATCTTCAAAACCTATGGGAATTTCTTGAATACTTAAATTATCAACAAAATTAGCAATACATATTTTCAGTTATCTAATACTCAATTCAAATAAATATCAGGTCCAAAGTAATGGCACCCTTCATTGATTATTCTATTTCAAATTCAGTTTAATCTACAGTCATCCTTTCCTTTCGTTTTTATCACCTTATCTTATTAAAGAATATTAGTCCATGGTAGGATAGTCCAGGAACTGATTTAGATTATCAACTTTCTTAAGATGTCATTTCATTTGAATTGTTTCTCTATCTCCGTATTTCTACATGAAATTATCTGTAAAGATATGAATAGATTTGTGATCGACATTTTTTTTTTTTCACTTTAACAAGAATCCTGTAAGCTGATGCTTCATATTATAGCACATCAGGAACTGTTAATGTCTGATTATCCCACTCTCAGGGATACATAGACTGTTAATGAATCAGACAGTGGCTGCTTAATTTGTCCTTTGTGAAACCCCACAATGAATTTTTTCTAAAGATTTTGCCTGCTAATGATCCTTACAAGAAAAAAGCATTTCATTTAAACTGAGATGTTGATTTCTTACAAATCAATATTCCGAACAGCTTGCAAAATTTCAGCAATTATTATTATTTATTTAGTTTTCTTTGGAGAAGAAATCTTACCCAAATGCTAGATGCAGCTCCTTTTAAATTAAATTTATTTTTAACTGATATATGAAACCTAAAAATTTCACATATTGAGTAATGTGATGTTTATATATGTAAATATACTTTGCACAATGTTTAAATGAGCCTCAACTATCTAGCTTCTCAAGTATCTCTCATTTTTTTTTTCAAAATTAAAAAAAAAAATTAGGGCTTGGGTATTGCTCAGAGATAGAATGGCCCTGGGTTCAATCCCTAATAACAACAAAAAAGAACTAAAGCATAGTGAGAGTAAAACATTTTTAGGATCATAAAGAAAAAATTGTGTAGAATGCTCAGTACTTTGAAATATTTATAAATGTGAACAAAAAGTAACTAAACAATACTATTTCTCTGATTTATTTAATATTTCGTGTGTGTATGTGTGTGTGTGTGTGTTTTACTGGGAATTGAATGCAGATGCACTCTATCCCTGAGCTATACCCCCATCCCTATTTTAATTGTATTTTTTTAATTTTAATTTTTATTCATACATTGTAAGCATACATCTTTGTTAGATGCAAATTGATAACGATACATGTGCTCACGATTCTCTCATTTTTTTAGTGAAAATATTCAAAATTCTTTCTTGTACCTTTTTGAAATACACAGTACATTATTGTTATCTACAGTCATCTCAATGTAAAATGGCACACTTGAACTTCTGACTTCTATCTAATTGTGATTTAGTACCCAACATTCAATCCTTCTCTACCCTTTCTTCCAATTTTTCCCATCCCTATAGTCACCACTTTTCTACCATCGATTTCTATCTATTGAACTTCATTAGAATCCACATGAATGAGATAATGCAGGATTTGGTTTCTGTGTCTGGCTTATTTCACTTAACATAATGATGTCTAGTTTACATCCAGGTTGTGAAAAATGACAGTTCATTCTTTCCTTTTGTCCCAATAATATTCTCTGGCATAGAAATACCACATTTTCTTTATCCATTTATCAGATGTTGGACACTTCATTCATCTCCATTTCTTGGCTTTTGTGAATGAGATTTCTGTAAACATGAGAGTGCAGATGTCTTTCCAAAATACTGATTTTATTTCCATTAGATATACACCCAGTATCAGGATTGCTGGATCATATGGTAGTTTGATTTTTATAAATTGTAAGATAATTGCATTCTGTTTTCCAAAAAAGCTACACTTACATTTTCACCAACACTATACATCTGTCCCCTTTTATCCACACTCTTGCCAGCACTTTCTATATTTAGTAATTTTTAATAATAGACATTCTTTCTGGGAGAGGCAATGTCTCATTGTGGTTCTGACTTGCATTTTCCTGATGAGTAATGATGAATACTTTTTCATATACCTGTTGGCCATTTTCTGTCTCTTTATTCCATTTGAGTTGTTTTTATAACTGGTAGAAATAAGAGTGAGTTTAGTTCTTCTGTGTGTGGATACTCAGCTTCCCTAGCAGCATTTTTTGAAAAGATTGTCCTTTATCCAATGTATGTTCTAAGTAACTTTGTCTAAATACAATTGCCTATAGATATGTGGGTTTTCTTCAAGGCTCTCTGTTCTGTTCTGTTCATCTACAGGTTTATATTTGTGCTAATATTAGGCTGGATGGTGTTGTTGTTTTGAGGTACTGGGGATTAAATCTAGGGGCATTCTACCTCTGAGCTGCACCCCAGTCCTAATTTCTTTTTCTGAAACAGGGTCTCTGTATGTTTGCTGACACAGTTCTTGAACATGCTATCCTCCTACGTCAGCCTCACAGGCATATGCCATAACACTCGGCTTATCATGCTGTCTTATTACTATAGCTTTCTCATATATTTTGATGATAGTGAAATGCCTCTCAGATAGTGAAATGCCTCCTGCTTTGTTCTTTTTGTCTCAGATAGCTTTGGCTATTTGAGATTTTGTGACCACATAAATTTTGGGTTAATTTATTCTACTTCTAAAGAAACTGTCATTAGTTTTTGAATAGTGAGTGAACTGACTCCATAGATTGCTGTGGCTGTTGTGGACATTTTAACAATATTGGTTTTTCAATCCATGAACATGGGATATCTTTCTAGATATGTATGCCTTCAAATTCTTATATCAATGTTTAATAATTTTCATTTTAAAGATCTTTCACTATTTGGTTTAATTTTTTCTTAGACATTTCACATTTTTGTAGTTATTATAAATAGATTTCCTGTTTTCTATTTTAGTTAGTGTGTTATTGGAATACAGTAGTGATACTGATTTTTGTATGTTGAGTTTGTATCCTGCAAGTTTGCTGAATTTTTTTATTAATTAGAAAAGTCCTTTGGTGTAATCTTTATGGTTTTCTATATATATAAGATTATGTCATCTGCAAATAATGAAAATTTGACTTCCTCTTTTCCAACTTGGATGCCCTTTATTTCTTTATCTTGAGGGTGGAAAAGGGCATCTTTGTCTAATTCCACATCTTAAAGAGAATGTTTTCAACTTTTCCTCACTCAGTATAATGTTTTCTTATTATATATGGCCCCTGTCATAATAAGGTTGTGTGAATACCAATTCTCATTATATATTTACTTTTGGCAAATAGTTGGAAATTAAGAGCTGATATCAGCTGAAATAAAATAGTTCTCAAAATTTTAAATATGCCAATATATTTTTCTACAAATACAGACTTATTATCTTTTTAGATCTCATCTCCTCTCCAGAAAATTGATATTCCATTTTATTATTGATAAGTCACAACCCTATAAATTGTACCCTAATCAAGTCCATTCTGATATTCACTGCTTTGACAGATTTTTAGTGCTTTGTGGTGAATATTTATAGCAAATATTGAAATTCCTCTTGATTTTGATGCCTATGTAGAAATAATTTAACAACTAAACTGCTGAAGAAAAACAGACATTCATCTAATTGGGGCTTTTAAATATATTGTGTTTCAATATACAATGAAAATCAGAGATGTTTATTCATTCTTTCATATATATCCCCTGTCATAATAAGGCATAATAAAAATAGATATACATATTTATATATATTTTTTGGTACTGAGACTGAACCCAAGGGTACTCTACCTACTCTACCTCTGAGCTACACCCTCAGCCCTATTTTATTATTTGGAAATAGGGTTTCTTTAGGTTCCTGAGGCTCGCTGCAAGCATTAGCTCCTTTTGTCTCAGTCTCCCAGGTACTGGGATTACAGGTGTGCACCACCATGCCTATCGGCATTCTTTTATAATTTAGTTAATATCTTTCATACCAGGAACTGAAATGACAATGATGAATCATATACAGTTACTTTTCGCAAGTTCTTTGCAATGGAATGTGATTGCCTGACAAGAAAAAGACAATTTAATATCAGCATGAAACATGATACAGTAGGAACAAGAGAAATCTCTATCATAACACCTAAAACAAGGACTTTATATAACTTTTGGTAATAATAACTACCTTGTAAAATTGTTGTAATATTTAAAATAGAAGAAAATCCAGGAAAGGAGTTTAATCTGATGCTTTGCATCAAGTAAACTTCCAATTAAAATAATTATTTTATTATCCAAATGATCATTTGAGTATTAAAGTATATGATTCTGGCTCACTGGAAATATATAATAGTTGTATTATTAATATATTCATATAATCAAAGGTACATATATAAAAACAGCTTGCATAATATGTATTTTATCCTTCTAGAAAATGAATGGCATATGTATCATTTCATATGGCAGATGAAACCATTTAGTACTGGCTGTCTAGAGTAATGTGAAGAAGGATTCTGAGCTAAACTCAAGTTCAGAAGGAACGAGGATAGGAAAGAATAATTTCTTACAATATGACATTCTAATGTCCAAATGCTCTGAAATGTAGCCATATATTAAATCAGAAAAGAAAGGAACTATATACCTGAGTTCTCTTATTTTGATAACAAGAGAATTAGTTTTGCTGGATTCATCTATAACCTGAAACCCTCTGCACTAAGGAACAGGCTTTTCCAAGAATAGACCTTGATGACAGATTGCTATATTCATTAGAGGAAAATTTATGAGGGAATTGATTAGACATTTATACAGTACCTAGCTGTATAAGAAGGACAAGAAAAAAATGTCTTTTTCATCTTATTGCCAGGAGTAACTGGGCCTATGTTGAGAAATTGGGTTGATCCTAGGGATCCTCTGAATGCTGATAATGATTATCTTTTTATTTTAATATTAGAAATTTTAATGATAATTGTGCTGTTTCAATGATAATAAATGTACTAGAGAGCTTTGCAGAATTATTTTTGTCTTAAAATTTCATTCTGGGCTTTATTTTCTCTTTCCTGTGTTTTGGAGACCTTTTTCTTTCATTTCTCACAAATTTATTTATTTTATTTATTTTTCTTGTCTGTAGGGGGGTGATGTACATACACAAATAAATATATGAATATAGCACCATAATCCTGCTCGGAAGAAGGCAGAGTTTACATAAAAAATCATAAAATTAATAAATTAAAAAAGTTTACTTATGAAAGTACTGGTATTTTTGTAGTATGCATTTGTGTAATTTATATTAAAAATTTTTGAGTACCTATTATCTTTCAGGCACTTTCAAAATGTTAAGGAAAGAGCAGTGAAAAAGTATGGCAAAAATAATTAGTAAAAATGTGACAATAATTATGAAATACTATTAGAAGAAGTAAGATGAGCTTTGTAGGGATAATTCTAAGTGGTTTAAATTTTCATAACAATGAATGCCATATTGATAAAAGTAGACAAGCATGGCTGTGATAATGGTCCTCAAAAAATTAAAACTCTGGAAGAAAAAATTTTCTCTTGGGCAAAAGTTAATTATTAACCAATAGAAAGTTGTTAAAAGGTGTTTATTTTGTAGATACAAAATTATGGCCATATGAAGAAAATATTTTTATCAGAGATACTGCTAAAAGAGAAATTACATGAATCTGAAAGTCTTTGGTGCTGATTCTTCTTCTTCTTCTTCTTCTTCTTCTTCTTCTTCTTCTTCTTCTTCTTCTTCTTCTGCTGCTGCTGCTGCTGCTGCTGTTTTCCTTATTGAAATATTTTAACAAACTTTTTGATACAATGCTGATTATTAGAAATGATATTATATTACATTGTGATTGAAAAATATCTATGAAATATAATTGTGTCTTTCGAGGGAGTGGTTACTAAGTCTAAAGGTATTTTTAGAAGAGGAAAAAAAAGACTAAATATTCCACTTGCCAGTGTTTGCCTTCTTAAATCAATGATTACTTACTTCATTATATTGGATATACTTGTGTCATTTTATCTATTAATTTTGTGTATGTGTGGGTAGATACTAAAGTTTAAATCTAGAGGCATTCATCTTTTAGCTGCACCCCCAGGGGCCCCCCTTTTTTTCTTGAGATAGTATTGCTAAGTTGCTGAGAGTCTCGTTGAGTTGTTGAGGTTGACCTGAAACCGTGATCCTTCTGTCTCAGCCTCCCAGGGACTGGGATTACATGTCTGGTTTACCTTTTAATTTATAAATGAATGTTTGAAATAATTTTATATATACTCAAAAGTGGTATAGGACATCCTCATACACCTTTTAGCCAGTTTTTTTCTAATCTTACATAATCATGGAACATTGTCAAAACTAAGAAATTAACATTGGTATGCTATTATTAACTGAAGTACAAACTTTCTTCAGATTTCTACTGGTGTTCTTTATCCTAGGAGCCAATCTACTATATCACATTCCTTTCAGACTTGAAACATTTCAAGGAAACAGAGTAAGCATTTGTGAGACTGGAATTCATAATAGATAGTGCTGGCTTTCAAGTCTTGGTTATTCCATAATGGATAATTTTGAACTAATAGGTTAACTATGTTGAAACTTGTTTTCATCATCCATAAAATAAGTTAATATAGTATGTAATAGCATATATTTCATAAAGATATAAAGAGTTAATAACATCATGAATGTAAATTATTTACACATTGTCTAACACATAAACTCTCCCAGTAAATGTTCAATTCCTAGTAAGGTCTTAAGTCTTCTTTTCACAAACTCTCACCATTTAGCTTCCTACAGAGATTCCCAAATCATACAAAAGTTTAAAATATACTAGCGTGTGCTAAAATGCAAAATTGTGGCGTCCCAGGATTGGAGATGTATATGAGTAGCTGTGGAGGCCTGGGAAGACATGGGTGAGAAATGATTAATTGAGAAAAAAGTTTCCAATGAGGTTCTTATTGGTGATGTACATTTTATATGGAATGGCATTTAATGGACAAGGGTGGACTACAAGTAAACTAATAAAGTGCATTATACTAGATAACCCTGTTGTATAAAATTTGTAATGCATAATCCAGACCTATAATGACTTGATTAGTAATTTAAAGAAAATTCAAAATTTAAGGCATCTATTCTATTACTTTTTGTGCAGGATATGGTTAATTTTGAGGAAAGTTTATTTCAAGCATGGTATAAATTACACACTTTCTCGATTTGTCTAGGTTATACTTTATAAGATGACTCTGAATTGGTTTAAATTAAATTGAGAGTTTGATTTTTTTAGCCTAATTTATTTTTGTTGCATCTGTAAAAAAGCAAATTTTTTTTTACTCAAAAATTCTAGAATTTTCTTTGGTCTCATCTCAAACCCAAAATCACTTTGTCTCTCATAGTATCTCACTCCTGTTTTGTAAATGTCAGTGCTGCTTTAGTCAAAACTGAGTATCACAATTTCATTGGTATCACTTTGCAAATGAAGTTGATGATTTCATTATTCTTTCATAATTTTTTCTTTCTATTGCAAATTAGAAGTGACTTATAATGCAATGAGTTTTATAATCAATTTGAGTTGTATAATTTTAACAAAATAAAAATAAAATAATCACATATGATGTCGAGAATCACTTGATGATTGTAATAACTTCATGCTTACTGGGTTCGAAGATTGTTTCATGTGTCTATTTGAGAGGAAAATATTGCAAACAATAGATGAAAGATGCTACCATAGGAGTGAT
>PVLC010035848.1:0-16116 GCA_004027655.1 Graphiurus murinus | reverse complement strand
ATTTTCTGAAAAGTACTTACAGATATTTCTTTGCATATATGTCTATTTCTTTAAATCAAGTACCTAGAAGGTAGTTTAATAAGTCAAAGCCATGGAATTTTTAAGTTTTTGATACATATGGCCCAATTGCCTGCCAGCCAGTGTTTACCAATTTTCTCACTCACCAGTAGTGCACCCGGTAACAATTTTGTAGGCACTTGGCGGAATTACACTTGCTAGGACATATATTTTATAAGCATCTTCCAGTGGTCTGTCTGAGGCTAGGCCAAGACATTACAACCAATTGATACAACTTTAATAATTATCATAATTTTCCTTGTTGTAAGTTCTTATAAAATCATTTGAGAAAGCATCAGTGGCATTCAACAAAGACTTGAGCCCAACTGGGATCTCCTTTCATATATAGCTTGCTTAGGATAATAGAGTGCCGGGCTTGCTTCACTGAACACATCACATTGGAACTGAATGTACATAGCTCAGCAACACAGAGCACTAGGTGTCATTATTAACAATTTTGTCAGTTTTACTGACTAAACCTTTTTTGAATCTCTCTCTCCATCCTCCCTCTAGCATGCATGTAGGCTGTCACCCTCTTTCACCTGTGCCACTGCAGTGAGGCTCATAACTCATTCGCAATGCACTTTTGCCCTCTCAAATCTGTTTTAAATCCTGAAGCTAGAGCGATATTAAAAAAAAAAAAGTGTTAACCATCTGTTTAAGAATCTTTCAACAAAATCTCATTGCTTTTAAAATAAACAATCTTGAATACTTCCATTTCGTCTACTTATGATTCGATGACAGTTTTATCTCTGCAGCTTCATCTTGCTTTGGTCCATCCTTACTTTTTGCATTTCAGTGACATAGAACTTTGCTTTTGAAAAATTCTGCCAAATTTACTTCCATCTCAGGATAGTGATACCTGTGGTTTCCTTTTACATCATTCTTTCCTTTCCTCTATGTCTGACTCATACTTTATTCCTCACTTCCTTTAGCTGTCATCCCGATGTCCCAGGTTATATCAGATACTCTGCTTTGGTTCTTTCAAAGCACCATATCTTATTTTTTTTTCATGTAGCACCTATGAAAGTTTGTACTTACATGTTTGTGTTATTATTTGATTTACTACATCTACGTTTGTTCATTATCATATCTTGGGGGCCCAGAAATGTTTATAATGTAATAGCTGATCATTAAATGCATGTGAAATAATTGAATGCAAGATGTTTGAATATCTGTTTCTGAAGGAAAATACAAGCAGAGCAATCTTCATTAGTAGAAGGTATTGAGACCAATCTATACCTGTGAGTCAGTGGTTCCCAGACAGGAGTGATTCTGCCCCTTAGGGGACATCTAGTAATTTTGGACACATTTTAGGTGGTAACTGCTGGGAAATTTTACTGGGATCAAGTGTGTAGAGAGGAAAGGATGGTGCTTAAACGTCATCTAATGTATCATAGAGCCAAGGTGGAGAAACTGTTCTGTAGAATAAACTTTCTTTGAAAGATAGTGTACTAATAACAATTAAAGAAGACTTTAGTAAGTTAATCTTTAGTAAGTTAGTCTTCAGTTTTGCTATGTCAAATTGCCTATTGAATAGCATTGAGACATTTGTAGAAACATGAAAGGGTTATATTTAGATTATTTTACAAGTATTGCAGGGTCAATGATTAATCAGAATGATTATTCAGAAAAAAAACAAAGCAGAAAAGATAGTGGTATTAACTGAAAATAACTACTTATTATTTTATAGATTTTTAGATTGATAAAAAATTAAGGCTCTTATGCAGAAATTCAAAATAATGAAATTGCTTTGTTAATATCATCTCACATATATGAATGCTAAGTGACATGATGACAATCATCCCATTATGTTGTTTCCACTTGTTGGCTCAGAGTTAGTGTAGCATGACTCAGTAAATTGTTCAAACTTACTATCTCTTTAAGTAATGTTTCTTTTTCCATTGTTTAAGTGGAGATTACACGTATAGTTCAGAGGACAAAATTTTCATCAGAATAGTGAATTATAAATATGAATATGATAATAATGAGGTTCTTTTGATATAGAAAACAGAGATGATCATATTTTGAATTAACTGATGCAGGAAAAGGAAATAAAAAAAGAAACATAGAGATTCCACAAGGAATAAGTACTGAATGTGGGTAAAGATATTCTCTCAAAATTGAGGCAGATAAGACTACAGTTCGTACATGAAGAATGGGTGGGGATGGCATGAAAGTGGTGGAATAAGTCACAGTAGCACAGAAAGATGACATACAAAAGAAAAGGAAGAGTGGAGAAGAGTGAAGAGGCAAACATGGTTGCCTTTTGCCCATTTGATTGTGTGGATTTGCTAGTTGACCTCATGTGTCTATATCTGCTGATTCAGGGATAGACCTAATTAAATGATTGGGGTCAATTCACTTAACTGAGCTCCTTTCTCCTGTAGTGAAATTTTGATAGTCTCAGGACTCTTCCCAACAATATGGAAATTCTACTTGGTAAAGGAAAGAACTTATATTTACCCTTAAAAATTCATGTTTCCATTATTGTATTAATTTTATTCTTTACTATGAAAATACAGAGCCATATTATAGAAAATCCAAAAGGACAAATCTTGTACCAAATAAACAACCTCTTCCTGCCTAACACCTACTCCATGCAGTTTGTCACCTCAGACTTAACTATTTTCAACTTGGTAGCTATCTCTTCATATTCAATTTCATATTTCTATTTTAAGTTTATGTTCCTATCTCTCAATTTTCCTACTTTATACATTGTAAATTTAATTCTTTCTTTGGAAAATAAGGTCTTATTTCACATCATATCCTCTGCCCTTGCCATCTTTCCAATTTCATTATCCCAATCTTCCCTATAATTATCTAAACACCTGGAGGCCTGCAGCCAATCTGAGACTGCTGCTTTCCCTCACTAAGAACTATATCCTGTTAAAGATGTGGAACAACTTACAGGTCTATTATATGAGACAGATTCATTAAGGCAAATATATACCCCCAGCATAGGCTTTATTATAAAAGGACAACAAATAGACAAAGTACTCCCATGCAAGGAGGAAGAGGATGCAAAGACAACAGAGATATAAACCTGAGAATTCTGAAAACATGAATAAAGACCAGCAAGCAAACAATAAGCTCCCACCACACAACAACAATAGAGATCACCCAGAGCTGCAGAAAATTCAAGGAGAATTCAGATTTTTAAGGTTCAGTATGATCAAAGGCCTTAGAAATTAAATCAGAGAAAACATACAGGATATGAAAGAATATATGAATAGAGAAATTGAGGCTGTAAGTAAGAAGCAAAAAGAGGCCCTGAGTGAAAAGAAGACAATAAACGAAATCAAGATCCCAATAGATACCACCTCTAGCTGACTAGACCAAATAGAAAATAAAGTCTCACTCTCAGAAAAGATAGCTCATTCAAAACAGGCCACACAGTGTACAATATAGAGAGGACAATATGATAAAATGACTAGAATATTCAAGTAATATGGGATAATATGGAATGACCTAACTTAATGATAAATAGTATCAAAGAAGTTCTGGAAGTAAGAACCAAAGGCATTAGAAACCTCTTCAGAGAAATTAGAGAATTATAAAAATATGGAAAATGAGATAGATATCCACATACAGTATGGGAGACATTCAGAACCCCAATACAACAAGATCAAAGGAAAACTCCACACCACATAATTGTCAAAATGACTAACACAGAGGTCAAAGAGAGAATCTTAAATAAATTGAAAGCAAAAGAAAGGGTGACATTCAGGGGAAAAACAATAAGAATCACTCTGGACTTATTAACCCAAATCATGAAAGCCAGAAGGACTGGTATGATATACTCCAAACTGAAAGAAAATAACTTTCAACCAAGATTACTATAGCCAACGAAGATATCTTTCAAAACTGATGGAGAAAAACACCTTCCAAGACAAGCAGAAACTAAAAGAACTCATGATACGCAAGCTGGTACTAGAGAAATACTTAAAGAAATAAAACACAAAGAAGAAAAAAGAAATAAATACCACAACCAGAGAAGAGGTTAATTCCACCAGATGATCAAATGAAGTAGAAATAACATTATATCAAACAAAAAATAGAACACACAATGACAGGAAACAAAAATGGTCTGCCAATTATAACACTGAATGTCAAAGGTCTAAACTCCCCAATAAAAGACATAGACTGGCAATGTGGACATAATCCAACTATATGCTGTTTATAAGAAACTCATCTTATAGGCAAAGGTATTCATAGGCTAAAGGTGAAATGATGGAAAAAAAAGATATTTCATGCAAATGGAAACTGAAAACAAGCAGAGGTAGCAACTCTTATATTACACAAAACAGATGTTAAGCCAAATTTATCAGAAGAGACAAAGCATTTCATTTCTTACTAATAAAAGAAGCAATCCAAAAAGAAGACATAATGATTATCAACATTTGTGCCTGTATTTGACTTCATTTGCAGCTATAATCTAAAGATTGACCATGTAACTTAGAGGAAGGAAGATTTATTTTCTTATGGTTTGAGGTTCCATTCATGTGAGGCCAAGGACTACAGATCTTTGGGCATGGTGGCAGGAAGTGGAGCAAGGAAGAGCACATTGACTGTGCTGCATCACAGAGGCTGGAAACAAGAGAGAGAGCAGGGGAAGGAGGATCCATATATAATATCCAAGGCCACAGCCCTAGGGACCACCTCCTCCAACCAAAACCTACCTGCCTACTGGATACCACTCTCATGACTCAATTACATTAGAGCCAAACACCAATTTATTAACTCTTCAAGGACCCATTCTATATCTAACCATAATAGTGCTTGAAAGGTGGGCATACCTTCTTTTAAGAACCAAACTCTTTGAGACATTAGGTCTTAGGTAGACCTCAATACAATAATACTGGTAGACTTCAACACATCTCTCACACCAGTAGTTATATCTTCCAGACAAAAGATGAATAAATAATCTTCAGATCTAAAGAAAGCTATAAACCAAATGTACCTAATAAGACATATACAGAATATTTCCACCCACAACAACTGAATACTCATGTTTTTAAGCTGGTCAAAGAACATTTTCCAAAATATACTACATTCTGGACCACAAGGCAAATACTAGGAAGTTAAAAATATATATGTAATATAATATCTTGCATTTTTTCAGATCATAATGGAATGAAAGTAGAAATCATCAATAGGGAGACCCAAAGAAATTACATAAATACATGGAGATTGAATGATACATTCTTGAATTATTACTTGGATCATAGAAGATATAAGAGAAATAAAAAATTCCTAGAATTATACAAAAATATAGATACAACATAAAAAAATCCATGGAACACTTTGAATGCAATTTTAAGAGGAAAATTTATAGTACCGAGTGCCAACCTAAGAAAAACAGAAAGTCAACAAATAAACCACCTAATGACACACTTCAAGGCTCTTGAAAAACAAGAACAAACTAATCCCAAAGCCAGTAGAAAGTAGGAAATAATCAAACTTAGAGAAGAAATCAATGAAATAGAGAATAAAAACAATATAAAAGATCAATAAAACAAATGGTTGGTTCTTTGAAAAGATAAACAAGACTGATAAATCCCTCACGAGACTAACAAAAAGAAAAAGAGAATTGGCCCAAATTACTAAAATAAGAAATGAAAAAGTAGCCATCACCACAGACAGTGGGAGAATCCAGAGGATCATTAGAAACTATTTTGAAAATTTATACTTCAATTAATTGGAACACATAGAAGAAATTGACAGATTTCTAGACAGTAAAATCTACCTAAGTTGAACCAACAGGATATAGAAAACCTAAACTGATCAATAGCAAACAGATACAAAGAGCAATAAAAAGACTTCCATCAAAGAAATGTCCAGGTCCAGATGGATTCCTTGTTGAATTCTTCAAGATATTTATATATGAACTAAACACAACAGTTCACAAATTATTTGGTGAAATAAAAAGAGATAGAATTCTCCTAACTCCTTCTATGGGGCTAATATCACCTTAATACCAAAACTGAATTAAGATATCTCAAGAAAAGAAAATTTCAGAACAATATTCTTGATGAACATAGACACAAAAATTCCAAACAAAATACTAGTGATACACATTCAAAACCATATAATTAAAATTGTATACCATAACTAAGTTGGTTTCATTCCTGGTATGCAAGGCTAGTTTAGCATATGCAATTAAATACATGTAATTCACCACATAAGTAGAACTAAGGACAAAAATCACACGATCAAGATTTAATATCCACTTATGTTAAAAACACTGCTGAAAATAGAAATGAAGGGAACTTACCTCAATATATAAAGATAATACACAATAAGCCCAAAACCAACATCATAGTGAATGGGATAAATTATGAGAATTCCCTTTACAATCAGGAACAAAACAAGGATATCTGCTATCCCTATTCTTTTTCAATTCCTTGAAACTCTAGCCAGAGTGATAAGGCAAGAGAAGGAAATCAAAGGAATACAAATCGGAAAAGAAGAACTGAAATTATCTCTATTTGCAGATGACATGATCTTATACCTAGAAGACCCAAAAAAGTCAACCAAAAGACTTCTAGAGCTGATTGACAAATTCAGCAAAGTAGTGGGATACAAAATATATCTAAAAACATTACTAGATTTTCTATATGCCGACCATGAATCAATTGAAAAAGAAACCCAGAAAACAATTCCATTCACAATAACATCAAAAACAGTAAAATACTTAGGAATAAATCTAACCAAGGAGGTAAAACACCTCTATGATGAAAATTATAAAACACTAAAGAAAGAAAGGAAGATCTTAGAAGATGGAAAGATCTTCCATGGTCTTGATAGCATAATAAGTATTATCAGAACAACCATTCTACCAAAGTGATATACAGACTAAATGCAATCCCTATCAACATACCAATGTTACTCTTCACAGACCTAGAAAAATCAGTCCTAAATTTCATATGTAAAATCTAAGACTCAGAATAGTCAAAGCAATTCTTTTTTTTTTTTTTTTTTTTTTTTTTTTTTGCGGTACTGGGGATTGAACTCAGAGGCATTCTACCTCCGAGCTATACCCCAGCCCTATTTTTTATTCTTTATTTTGAAACTGAGTCTCACTAAGTTGCGGAGTGCCTCACTAGGTAGCTGAGGCTGGCCACGAACCAGGATCATCCGGTCTCAGTCTCCCGAATGCTGGGATTACAAGCGTGCGCCACCACACCCAGCTTAAAAGCAATTCTTAATGATAAAAAACAAAACAAAACAAAACAAAAAAACATGCAAGAGGTATCATAATGCCTGACTTCAAATTATACTACAAAGGTATAGTAATAAAAACAGCATAATATTGGTTCAAAAATAGTCACAAAGACTAATGGAACAGAATGGAAGATACAGAAACAAATCCATACACTGATAGCCAAGATTTTTGACAAAAGTGCCAGAGTATATGTTGGAGAAAAGACAGTGTTTTCAACAAATGGTGCTGAGAAAACTGATTATTCATTTGTAGAAAAAATGAATTAAATTGCAATTTCTCATCCTGCAAAAAGTCAACTCACAATGGATCAAATACCAGAGACTTTGAAATTACTAGAGGCGGGCATAAGCCCCAAACTCCAATATACAGGCTCAAGTAGAAACTTCTTCAACAAGAACCCAGAGCTCAGGAAATTAATGGGATGGCATTAAACTAAAATGTTTGTTTTAATCAAAGAAAGCCATCAAGAATCTAAAGAGATAGTCTACAGAATGAGAGACAATCTTTACCAGCTACTCTCATAGAGG
This sequence comes from Graphiurus murinus, assembly GCA_004027655.1. Taxonomy (NCBI): domain Eukaryota; kingdom Metazoa; phylum Chordata; class Mammalia; order Rodentia; family Gliridae; genus Graphiurus; species Graphiurus murinus. The sequence continues at coordinate 8,304 of PVLC010035848.1, read as the reverse complement.
ACCAATATCTAAAATATACAAAGTACTTAAAAGACTTAACTCTGAGAAAACAAATAAATCAAGAAATAGGAAAATTAATTTTGTTCCATTTTTTATGTTCTAACTTTCCATAAATCATACTATTTTTTCTATTGGATCTCTTGGATGTGTTGTATAATTTAAAAAATTTCTATCTCTCACTTCTAATTTTTTACTTTTTTATGAGATTTTTTCTACATTTTCAATGCCTTCATTAATATTTCTCATTTTATATCTTTCATTTGTAAAAAATAATATCCTATTTTTAATATTTCACTATCATCCATTTGAGACTATTAAATATAAGTGGTACAATAATATAAACATTATAATTGTTAATTATAGACTTTCTTCTTATTCCAGCAATATCTCTGTTTTCTGTGAGCTCTTTTTTTATGCTATTTGTTTGTTTTTTTTTTTCTCTCTTTCAGGGTAGTAGATTTCTTTAAATGGCTGGTGATTGTTAGTTATCCATTTATATAAATGACTAAGACAACTAAAAAGCCTAGTGGAATTTTTCCACATGAGTGGGCTTGTTGACTGGTGTATTTTCTTTAAATTTGCATGTGTGCTTCCTTATTACGGAGAAGTGCTAAGGGCCTCCTTCCCCACCTTATCACTATCTATGACAGATATGTGGGAAGGCACCTTACTGTTTTGCTAGGGACAGGGGATTGAAATTCTAACTGCTCCTTCTATAAACTTTTTAAGGATCTTCCTATTTTCAATCCTTTGCCAAATCCCTCCATGGCATGAATAAATTTGCTGTTTCTCATATGGCTCCTAGTTGGTACACCAGCCCCAGTCTTCTACAGTTGGTTTCTGCTTTCCACTTCCCACTGAGTCAATTACCCACTGTTACATCTGTTTTCCAATATTGTAGGCTCTATCTGCTGTCACCTGGCTTCCCATTGTCTTTGCACATTTAGACTTTGTGGATTTATTCTCAGTATGTCCTTGGAATTGAAAAGAATTTTCTTCATAAACAAATAAACACCAGTGTTCAATCTTTCATGTTTAACTCAATCTTAGTTATAACATATATAATTAATTATAGGTTATATAATATATAATAATATAACATGTAATATATAATATATAATATATGACATGATATAATAATATATAATTTATATATATACACCATGTTAAAACAAAAGAGTCAAAATCTTTTAATTTACACAGATTCAGTTATGATTATTTAAAAAAAAGAAACAAGTAACACAATAATGGAGGAGAATAGGAAAATAATTTTAGAGAGTTCAGACCATCCTGCAAGTGCAAGCACCATCAAACAGGTCCTATCACATGGCCCAGGAATCATACTCAGGGAAGAAATGAAAAATTTTCCCATTGCCAGAAGGAAATCTACCCACAATGGATTTACTGAAATAATTCTAGGTCCTTTATTAGTGTATTTCTTGAGACTTATTTTAAGTAGAAAAAGTTTTTACCTTTAGAACCAAATCTTAGTGTATGAGATAAATTCCACTCTTTAGGAAAGACTTCGCGAATATTAGCAATATTTGTGAGTAGTTCTTTGAGAGTAGAATATTCTAACTCTGTCAGGCTTGGTGATGCACACCTATAATCCCAGTACTTGGGAGGCCCAGACAGGAAGATCTCAGGCTCAAGGCCAGTCTCAGTAAACTAGTGTGACCCTGTTTCAAAAAAAAAAAAAAATTAAAAGTGCTAGGAGTATAGCATGGAGGTAGACTTCCCCTGCAAATATATTGTAACTCACAAAATAAGATATTGTCAGAGATCAAGAAAGAAAACAAATAGTAAGAAAATGGAAACAAATGTATAAACATGACTTATTTGTTTTTTTATTTTCTATATATGATTTTAATTCTTTTGGAAAGATACTGAGGAATGGCATAGCTGGGTCATATGGACTTCCATTAGAAGTCTATTGAGGAACTTCCATACTGATCTTCATGGTGGTTGTATTAATTCGCAGTCCCATCAACACTATGTAAAACTATTTAAGCCAGGCATGGTGGCCCACACCTTTAATCCCAGTACTTGGGAAACTGAGACAGAAGGATTGCAGGCTTGAGGGCAGCCTCAGCAATCCAGCAAAACTCTCAACAACTTAGTGAGACCCTGTCTCAAACAAAAATTAAAAAAGTGCTGGAGATGTAGCGAGGAGGCAGACTGCACCTGCACCAAACAAACAATATAAATAGCTTGTTAAACAAAGAAAAAATAAATATGAACATCACCTCAAAAATTTTTCATGCCATTTATTTAGGTCTGTTTCTTCCCCTTCCTTTCACCTCCTCTCCTTCCCTTTACTCCTCATCCCCCTCTATCTTCCCCTCTTTTCCTATGGCCCTCTTTTGTATTTTCATTGGAGTAGGATCAAGTAGGAGCTGTAATCTTGTTCATTGCTGGCAATTCTGGGCTTTCTCCTCATCAAACACCAGCATCCTGGAGTTAGAAAACCGATATGAGGCATCAAATGAAGCTTGTGTCCTGATGTAGGAATTTTCCCAGAGAACTTATGACAAGGAAGACAGCTGGCACAATTCAACTGGAGAGACACCAGGTGTTTTCTATTTTTCTTTTTAATTTCCTTTCTTTTGTTTCTAGCACCATTCCTCTGCTAAAGAAGTAGACTAGTAGAAGAGTGTTCTTTATTCCAAGTTGAATCTATAATTATTATTTACTCTTGTCTGTAATAAAAACATTTGTGATTAATGTTTGCTCGAGTACAGATTTTACTGTAAGTCATCATAAAGTAAGTACCAGAGCGCTAACTTTTAACATTACACAGAATTCTTTAAAGAAGTAAAACTATTTAAGTCCCCTTAATCAGCCTTTTATAAAGATGAAAGTTACCATAAATTGGTGTGTACATTTCTTGCATATTTTTTATATTTTAATTTTCATATAAATATGCACAAGCAACATGTGCATTATTGTTTTTTCTTTAATTTTAAAGCTATCATAAGTCAGTATTATATGTTATATATAGTTCTGCTTTTTTTTTTTCCTCATTGACTCACTATGCTTTCAAGATCTATGCTGTGTGACCTGTATAGGCTGAATTCATCTATGTTGTCTGATGTAAAGTATACTTCTTACAAATACTCAAAATTTCATAGATCCACTATTCTAATGATGAGTGTTTAGGCTGTTTACAAGTCTTATCAGTCGAAACAGATTCAATGACGATCTTAGGGGGCACACAAGAGGGACTTGCCTTGGGCAACATAATTGGAGATTGGATGGCTCCCCCAGGCTCACTGTTAAGCTATCCACCCTGGCATATGTGTGTGGAATGTATAGCTTCCCTTCATTTTGCACTCACACTAAAGACTTTTTGTTCTTTGGCCGTGTGACAACACCATGACAGCTTCCATTACTTGTCTTTCTATCAATCTCTTGTTGTATTCCTCACAGCTTTTCCTTTAGATATTGTGATGCTGTGTTATCCGGCGTGGCATCAAAATGACAACTAGCTTCTCATAGAATGTGTTTCACATTGGTATTTCTGTATTTTGATTTGACTGTTATAGTCATGTTTTCCCTAGGCCTTACCTGGATCATTCTTTTATTTTAACTTCTCTGAGACACTTTTATAAAGAATGTCCTTCACTCATACCCATACCTCAGTGTTCTTTTGTGAAGCATTTTTGTTTTGGAAAGATGACTGTTTCCCATTTCCATTTGTGGCCAAATAGATACACTCACAGCTCCCTCGCTTTCTGATGTTTTTGTTGTTAAGCTTTATATCTTGTTCTATATGGATTTGTTATTTAAAAAAAAATCCTTCATCGTGAATTCTATGCAGTTTGTTTTAAATTTCAATGCTGATTTATTTAAAGTATCATTTTTAAGGAAATGTATATATATATGTAATATATATACATGTATATATATATATATGTGTAACATATATATATATATGTCCCTAGCAATCTAAAACAAGAAAGAAACTGCAATTTTTGAAAATTCTCCAAAAAAGGTAAATTGTATACTCTCATTTCTTTTCCCTTTACTCATTTTCCAACTGGTTAATATGGTCTGAGATTTTTTTACAGTTCATTATTATATATACTTGTGTGTATATTTTAACTAAAAAATCATCTCTGAAATTTGTTTTCTCTTTTGTATTTCTGTATATAATAATTATTTATTTGTAAATTTAAAGTTTTTATGAACTTATTAGTCTTTTATAGCTTTTATCTTCATTAATGTTATAATTTGATCCTTTTTTCAGTTTCCTAGTGAATACCTTTAGGTACTAGAAAGATCTTTAACAACTACATTTGGAGAATATTTAAATATCCATGGCTGGGGCATGATAGCACCGGTCTACAGTCCCAGTACTTGGGAGACTGAAACTAAATGATCTCAGGACAGCCTCAGCAATCTAGGGAGACTCTCAGCAACCTAGCAAGACCTTGTTGCAAACAAAAAATAGAAAGGGGCTGGGGGTGTAGTTTGGAGGTAGAATGCCATGGGCTTAATCTCCAGTACCAATAAATAAATAAATAAATAAGTAAGTAAGTAAATAAATAAATAAATAAATACGTAAATAAATACATACCTATTTTTATATGTAAATATCAATTGTTTAGTATAAGAAAATCTTAAGGTACAACTTCTTTACAGTCCTATTTTGGACATATCTCTATTTTTCTGTTATTTAATGAAATCTACAATGAGAATTCTGAGAATATAATGATGTCCCCCTTTAAAGGTGAATTTTCAAATTGGAACATATAAGAATTTTGATCTTAAGATTTTTAAACTTCTAGTGGATATCTAGGTATTCACATTTGTTTATAGATTAAGTGAAACTGTGGGTTAGAAACTGTTGAATAGTAACAAATTCCTATGGTTCTTCTGGCATGTGACCCAATTTTTTTGGTCAGTAGTTTTAGATTGTCCTGTATGAAAATGTCATGGAGGTCTTCTCTCACGTGTTCTTCTAGTAGTTATATAGATCTTAAATTTAAGGTCCTAAATTTAAGTCTTCATTCCATTTTGTGTTGATTTTTTTTTATTGTCGAAGCAGCCTTTTTTCATTTTGCTGTAGTTGAATTTCTATTTTCCCAATTTCACTTGTAGATACTATCCTCACTTGTGTGTTTTTGACAATTTTGTCAGAAATCAATTGACTATAAATGTATAGGATTATTTTTGGATTTTTTTATCATCCTGTTTCACTTATAACTGTGTCTGTTTTTATGCTAATGTCATGTTGTTTTGATCACAATTGTTTTATATTTCTTTTTTTTTTTTTTTTGCGGTACTGGAGATTGAACTTAGGGGCATTCTACCTCCGAGATATACCCCCAGCCCTATTTTTTATTCTTTATTTTGAAACAGGGTCTCTCTAAGTTGTGGAGTGCCTCACTAGATAGCTGAGGGTGGCTGCGAACCCGGATCCTCCGGTCTCAGCCTCCCAAATGGTGGGATTATAAGCGTGCGCCACCACACCTGGCTAATTGTTTTATATTTCAAAATTAGGAAATTAGAAAATGTGATGCTTCCAGCTTTGATTTTTTGGGGGGAATTGTTTTGTTCAACATTTTTTATTATTCAAGTTCTCTTGTAATTGCATATGCATTTAAATATTTTTATGAAAATTGAGTTTTCATAAGAATTGCTTTGAATCTGTATATAACTTTGACTGGTGTATACATTTTCACAGTATCAGTGACTCCAAAACAAGAACATGGGGTATTTTCCATTTATTTATGTTTTCCTCATTTTCTTTCATGAATGTTTATAAGTTTTCAGTATATCAGTCTTTATATCAGATTAACTTTACCCTAAGTATTTAAATTTTCATTGCTATTGTCAATAGGATTGTTTCCTTAATTTCTCTTTTGGATAGTTTGATATTTGCATATAGCAATGTTATTTATTCTTAATGTCGATTTTACATATTATGCTTTCACTGAATTCACTTAATAGATCTAATAGTTGTTTTGGTGGCATCTTTAGGGTTTCCTACATATAAAATCATCTTGTCAGCAAACAAAGACAATTTTAGTTTTTCCTTTCATAATAGGATTTCTTTTATTTCCTCCTCTTGCCTAATTTTTCTGGATAGGGATTCCAGTACTATTTTGAAAATTAGTGGTAAGATTGAAGAGGTTAGTCTTGTCCTTAATGTTAGAGTATACACTTCCAACTTTTCATCATTACTAGTTGTATTATACAGGTTTGTCACATATGGTCATTACTCTTTTTAGGTATAATTCCTGTTTATCTAATCTGTTAAAATCTTAATCCTTTTTTATCACAAAAAGGTGATGGATTTTGTCAAGTGCTTTTTCTGTATCTATTGAGTTGATCATATGACTTTTGCCCCTTATTTTATTTATGTGGTATATCGTATTTTTTGTTTTATATGTCAAACTACCCAGTGATTAATCCCACTTGATCATGGTAAATGATTCTTTTAATCTGTTCTTGAGTATACTTTGCTAATATATTGCTAAGGATTTTTAGTTCTGTGTGCATCATGGATATTAACATATCATTTTACTTTTTTGTATTACCCTTTTCCTGTTTTGGTGTCAGGGTAATGCTAACTTCATAAAATGAGCTTGGAACTTTTCCCTCTACTTCAAATTTAGCCTCTAGCTTTAGGGTTCAGAAATTTCTAACCTCAAGTTCTTTGCATTTTGGTCTTCTATTCTTTAATGGGCATAGTGGACATGGTAGGAAGGCAATTTGCAGGGTGGCAGAAGGCAGGACATGGCGCTTCCTTTGTCACAATTGTTAGTGAACATGCCTCTCTAATTCTTTTGAATTGGGTGAGCTGTCTCTGCAGGGTGAGTTATATCAGTCCTAAGTATTCATATTGGAAACTGTTTACTGGAAATGGAAATTACAGTGATATAACAGATGAGACCACCTCAATCTTGACACAGAGATAGCATTTTGGAAACTGAGATTTTATTATGAAGTACTAATTAAATCACTGTAGTGTGCCTTTTTTCCAGTCCATGAAATGACCATGAAATATGTCAACATTTTCCAAGAAGTTATCATGAAATCACTATGAATTTTTCCATTCAAAATGGACCACTGTGGAGATTAGACCTAGGATTGCTGGAGGCATTATCTCTGTGCTGCTCTAATTAAATGTTTCTTGTCAGAAGAAAAAGCTTTTAATATTTTTTTAGAACTACTTTCATGATTGTTGTGGCTTGGACAAAAGAGGTTTCCTGGAAATGAAATGGGGTTCTGTAGGTTCTGGTTGTACTTTTAGTTAGAATCTTGTGACTATAAGTAAAGAAACCTTTAATAAATCTTAGCAGACAGTACCTGCCTTTTGTACTTAAAATCCAACTTCCTTTAGCTTTCCCACACTTGAAGCCTATTTTTCCGATGGTAGCTATGCTTGTACTTCCCTTAGTTAGTCAAAACAGAAATTTAAAGTTAAGAAAGGTGTAGAATCACTGGTTAATCAAAGGAATCCACAGGTCAATCCAACCATTCATCTTTAAATGTAGACAGGATCACAAAACAGAAAGTCCTTTAGTCCTCAACAGTAGACACTATCTAGGAACCATTTATATTTAAGCTGTACAAAACTACTTATATTTAAATTTTCTTAGGAAAAATTTCATCTGAAATGGGTGGTATAACTTGCAGGTATCAATAAAAGTACTCGCTAATTTCAATTTGTTTGTAATTGAAAAATTATCATCTGGATATAAGTATAATACATACATATCCAACATTTAAGGAGAAACACACATTTATAGGGGAAAATATTCACCTTGTATTCTGAGGTGAAAATAAACCTATTTAAAAATCTTATGTAGAGCAGTTTTGTAAATTCAGTTTTATATATTCCTACCTATGAATTCATAAAATGTAGGCAAATAGAGACCAACATAATAACAATGCTTTTCCTGGGAGGTAGATTTATGATTGATTTTTATATCTCTCTTTCCTTTGTTTTTATTTCCAAATTTTCCTATAATAAACATGCATTACCTGTGTCCCAAACGTAAAAGGAAGAGAACATTATATATAATACATATATTTTAAAGCATTTCTAATTTCACTGTACTTGCTGTTAGCAATTTCACATCATTTGGCTTGGCTCACTGAGCTTCTCAAGTGATACCAGGCTGTTTATATTAGAGAGTACTACAAATTGGATAACCAAAAATCTCCTAGAGAGAACTCATAAAATGACATGGTTGGATGGAAACCTGAACAGATGGGCTAACTCTACCATGTGCTGTATTAACCCTGCTGTTCTCAGACTTGTGGCCAATAACATGTTGAAAAGAGTGCAAC
>PVLC010035847.1:0-16101 GCA_004027655.1 Graphiurus murinus | reverse complement strand
ACTATGGAAGCAGCCAAGATGTCCAACCACAGATGAATGGATTACAAAACTATGGGATATGTACACAATGGAATTTTACTCAGCCATAAAGAAGAACAAAATCATGTACTTTGCAGGGAAATGGATGCAACTGGAAAACATTATGTTAAGTGAGATTAGCCAGTCACAAAGAGTAAAGAAGCATATGTTCTCCCTAATATGCAGATGCTAGGGAGAAGATGGGGCATAAGAGGGTCTCCAGATGAAAAGGAGAGATCCTCGATAAGCAAAGAAGTTGTGTTAACTGAAGGGATTGGACGGGGCGGGGGGGAGAGCACCCTAAGGCACATGATGTACTTACACAATTATATCAAGATCACTCACTGAACTGAACTTGAGAGGGAGGGAGGGCGAGGGAGCGGGGTGGGAATTGGGGAAAGGGTCAGATGAGAAATGTGTGCACATTTGTCTTTATCAATTTGTACCTAACAAAAATGTATATATACAAAGCACGAATTCTTACAATAAAAAAAAATTAAAAAAAAAAAAAAACAAATATGTGTGAATTATCAGTGAAGATAGTGAGGATGGGAAGCGATGGTGTACTATAAATAAACTGACCATATGGCATATGTGAATGTGACTGGATAAGTATGTTTCATGTGGGTAAGCTAATGTTTGAAAACCAATCGCAACATCTCCTATATGAGAAAAGAGGTAGCTTGAAGTTTTGGGTCATAAAGTAACGTGCAATTATTAAATTATTTGCATGCTCAGTAGTAAAGATCCAGCCATGTGTTGTTATTATTATTATTATTATTGGTACTGGGAATTGAACTCTAGGATTCTACTGCCAAGCTACACTCTCGCTTTATTTTTTATTTTGAAACAGTGCCTCACTAGGTTGATGAGAGTCTCACTATTTGCTGAGACTATCCTCAAACCTGTGATCCTGTCTCAGCCTCCCAAGTACTGGGATTACAGGCATGCACGACCACACTTGGCTTCCCAGCCATTAATTAAATACCATAGTTGTTTGCTGTTTCTATTATGTTTTGTCTTTATTGCTTTGCTGTTTTTACTTTCATTCCATTAAAATATTTTCCAGGATTTGCTTGCTTAATATTTCTTCTTTCTACATTTTTTTTTTTTTTTTGCCCTACAATTTGTATTGACCGATACAGATTTGGGGGTGGAGAAGAATGATCTATTATATTATAAGAAGTAGGCTTATTAATGTAAATGTGCTAGCTGTTATCACTTTGTAAAGAACAGAAAATCAATTGAGATGAGAAATGGGGTATTGGCCTCTGAATTTTTATGCTGTGATTCTATGTCTCTCCAATTAAGAAAACCAGACTGAAGAATAGAATAAAAATTAGCCAGCAAGTTGCTATTTCTTTATCTGTATTGAAGGCTTTTTGTTGTTGTTGTTTTTGTTTCATTTTATTTTCTTAGAGGGCAATCATTCCTACATGCTACAAAGACCTTTTTGTTAGAAAGAGAAGGGGATTGATTTTCTTTTTATTCCCAGTGAAATACAGAAGCATGCAAGATAAAAGCACAGTTTTAATGAGTACAATCCTGAACTCTTTCAGAATAATCATAATACCAATACCTACAATTGCTATTAATCAAGGACAAAGTGTGTTGAGATGTTACCATGTTAGTTTCAGCACTTAAACTTAGAGCTATGTTTAAGTATCATACCATAAAAATTAACTGTGATTTTCTCTAGTAAAGTGAGGAATTGGACTGTTAATTTTCTAGCCATAATCAAAAGAAAAATGTACTAGAATCAATATGTAAAAAATTATTATCAAATCTGTTTTGTTAACTCGAGAAATTAAACCTAAATATTGTTTATTTTCTTCTTGTTTCAGCAATTATTTAGTATAACTAACCTCGAGGGAATACCTTACTACCAATCCTTAATTGTTTTGAAATTTATAGGAATGGATTTACAAATATCTAGCACTGGGGATAGCATACTTTCTGTTAGTATATTTCTGGGTTTTAGAAGCTGCAAAATGCATTGCAAAATGCACATATATGCCACATATTTACTAAAATGCAAATAATTGTTAACATAATTTAGGTTAAGTAACTATGCAATATTTAGTAATGCTATGTGTTAAAAGCTGCATTTCTTATCTGCACAGTACATCACTTGATCAGAATCACCCAAAGCTTTTCCTAAATGATTATGTTTTAATATAATTTTTTATTAATCTTCATACTTAGATTTTCAGGGAAAATTCCACACAGGACTTCTAGTATAGACAAGATTACATACTCCCATTTTACCCTTCTCATTCTCTCACATCTATACCCTTTGAACAAAAGTTTATAAACCAAAAGCAAAGTCAAGGAGTCTAGTTCTGGCTAACACTGCAGTCAAGTGTCTTATTCCCCAACTAGCAATATATTGCTTCTTAGGCTTAGTGTTCCCTGCCCTTTTACAACAGAAGAGAGCCCAGACATGTTTATTCTTGCCCTGGATTGAGGAGAGTTCTTATAGCATCAGATGAGCATTATACTAGGTAAGGAGATCAGGAATATTGCCCAAAGGCAAGGCACTGCTGGACCTAGGACTTCCCTTTTTTAAACAGATATGAAGTTGCTAGGCAGAAACAGCAAAAGAGAATCAGCTGCCGAAAGTGGCCTGTTCTAGCAATTCTCTTTAAACCCATAAGCCTAAGGTTCCTACCTGCCCTAAGAGACACCAGGACAAGCAGACAGACGTAGCAAAAGGAGCTCAGTCACTGCAACATTGTCTCAGGCAATATTCTCACTGCTCTAATCCGAAATGATTGGCCACACAACATAGAAGAAGGAAGATTAATTTGCTACCAGTATTTTTTTTTTTTTTTGGAGATCCTGTGTTCAGTTTATGTGAGGCCAGGATCTGAAGCTTGGGAGATGGTGACAGGAAGCAGAGAGAGGGAGAACACTAAGCCCCACTCTCACTTCATGAAGGCCCCACTCTCAGGAAAGATGAGAGAGAGAGAGAGAGAGAGAGAGAGAGAGAGAGAGAGAGAGAGAGAGAGAGAGAGAGAGACACAAAAGCAAGTTCCTAAAGGCCACACCCTCAGGGACTCATCTTCTCAAGCCACACCTCACGTGCGTAGGTTACATCAAAGCCATGGTAAATACATCACAGTGGACTCATCTACTCATGAAAACACAATGCTCTACTTAATTATATCCACTCTGAACATTAATGCTTGAGGGCTTCAAGGGACATCCTGTGTCTAACCATGACAGAGGTTGAATACAGAAAATCAGCCAAGTGGCACACCAATGACACGTGGCCTGGTTTTATCCCACTGGCTGAGTCTCCCACTTAGGGACACTGAAGCACCAAAAAGGGGAATTGGTGTGTGTATTTGGGGTTGGGGGGCAGGGGTTCTGCCACATCTTTCCTTTACCAAGAACCACCTCAACCTGGGAAAACTCTTCAGCTTCATATTCAATCTCATCTTGCCCATCATAGCAGTTGCTAAGACAATTACAACTTGAATAAGAAATGATAAGCAATGAAAGCAAACACTAAGATGAAAAAGATACTGGAATTATATGACAAGGTATTAAAAGCAGCAGTCATAAAAGTTCTTCAACAGTCATATCCATGTTTAATTGAAGCAAACTATAAAGCATAAGAAAAAGTAGATTTCATAAAAAAACAAATAAAAGTTACAAAACTGAAAAACAAAATAATTATTATTTAAAAATTTCTGGTTGGATTCAGTATTAAAGTGATGATGACAGAAGATAGAATCTCTGACCATAGGATCAGAATTAGAGATTAAGCTCAATTTATAAAATAGAAAAAATACACTAAAAATTGAATAGCATCTCAGACTCTTGTTCGGAGATTCTATCTTCTGTCATCTTCACTTTAATACTGAATCCATGACATATTCCAGTTTCATCCATTTTCCTGCATATGACAAAATTTTGTCCTTCCTGTGGCTGAATAGAATTCCATTGTGTATATATACCACATTTCCTGTATCTATTCATCTGTTGATGGACACCTAACAGAAAGGGGAAGCAAAATCTGCAAAAGCCAGACTGTGTTTTTGTTTGCTGAAGAATAATCAAGAAATGAGACTAAAATGGAAAAAAAAAATGACGCTATAACATAAGGTCATAAAAGGAGTCAGGGAACAGATAAACACAGAGTTTTCTGGAATGGAGTTTCTGCAAAGGATTGGGGTTGGATTTCTATTTTAAATGTAATGGGAATCTACGAAAAGATATGAGCAAGAGAGTAAATACCTTATGATTAAGATTTTTAAAGATCTTTCTGGTTCTTTTGTGGATAATATATTCAATTTTTCTTCCAGGAGTATTCTTATGCCAAATGGAACTTTGGATTTCCTTACTCTCTGAGGCTTCCAGCTAAATATGAATCCTCATTTTAATGCCCTCAGCACCATCACTGGAGAGAACAGTGTATAGAAAACAATATTGATCCTATGAAGAAAATGGCAAGATTTACAGTGGCTTGGATCAAATCTGTCAAGCTCATTTCACACATTAACAAGCTCACTAATTGGGTTGATTCTCAAATTCTTGGGAGCAAGGGGGAAGTGGTTATCCTCCGAGTAGTCCCTGTCAGTTATATTCAAGGGGAATACAGAGAGAAGAATAACCAGTCAAATATGCCTAATTACTAATGGCTGATGAGGTAAAGTCCTGATAGTCTTGAAACAACACCTACCTCCGGTGATTTAAATTGAAGATGACATATCTAAATTTTAATTACAATCAAAGTAAAACTAAAGGACAGCAAGTAAAGCTGGCGCATCCCTTAGGCGATAAAAGACTGCCTCCCAATTTATTAAATTTAGCTAATAAATTAGACAAAGCATTTTGTTGTCTTGTCTTTTCCATTATTCACAGCTCATGTTACAAAGTTTCTATTAACTCCTGGAATACTCTGACCATGTAAGGAAAGCAGCAGAGGTTTGAGAACCAGCCTGGGAGATAGTGTATGTACAGTAGCTGAAGATGATTAATATTATTATCATGAGTGTATGAAACCCACTCTCATGCAGTACTGTCTAACTACTTTTTAAAGAAATTAATATGAATAGTTCATGCAAACTTGTCCTGGATTTTTTGTGAGTATTCAGGGCTTTTTAAAAAATTTCCTTTTAGCACTGTCACTGATATATCAGTTCGTCCTAAAGAGTTTAAATCATGAAAATGTAATTTAGCATTTTTTCTGTATTTCATTGATCACAGATTTTTTTTACATTATTATGGAAATAGTAAAATAGAAAAGAAATTAAGGCAGAGACTTAATTTTTTGAAGTGTGAAGTGACTATGATGAAAAGATTCACCAGTGAGGTTTCAACTATTTTAAAATATTTTAACTCCATCGTTAAATTTTCCTTTATGATATATTGCATAATCTATGGTTAATCTCTTCATCAAAGCATGAAAGCTCTTTTGACTTTAGAAACCTACAATTAAGAATACAGCTTGGGTATATTTTATCATTGACTTATTTGCTATTATGATTATATCAATAATTTCTTATATGTATATTTTTTGAGTGAGTAGAATTAGGTACAAGGGTTTGAAAACAAATTAAGATTGCCACATAAATTGGATTTTGTGTTTAATCCCAAAAGAAGAAGAAGAAGAAAAAAGATTATGTTGTCTGCTTTTGTACTGCAATTATCAAGAAGTACAAAAAGTACCTGACATTCACATTGAAAATAGGTGTTAAATATTTATAAAGGTGCTCTGATTTGCATAGAGACTTTTCCCTAAAGCACTCAACCACATTTATTTTTCAAAATTTAGTTCAGTAGAAATTTGCTAGATGTATTTGCATTGTACTAGTTGCCACATAAAATATAATAATAGAGAAGGATAGGCTTTTTACCCTCACAGAGCTTACAATAAATTCTGGAGAAATTATATATACACATGAAATAGTTACCAACCCAAGGCAATATATGATTAAATATCATAGTAGATGATCCAGCATGCAGGGATTGATAGGGAAATGATGGAGATTTGAAGCCATTTTCGTTGAAGGAGTCAGAAGCAATTACAAGGACATGGTGGGGCGGGAGCAACAGGCCTTTTATTATCTCTGCTTAGAGGCAACATCACAAAGAAGAAAAATGACTGGCTTCAAATCGTGGTTTCACCACTTACAAGGTGGCTGACACTAATCTTTCTGCAACTTACTTTTGTCATATAAAATTAAGTATAATTTACTGGACAGGAGAGTTATTAAAAAAAGAAAGAAAAGAAATAATGTGGGCAAAGGACCTATCATTGTCATAACAAACAATAGATATCCGAAGAGCAATTATTCTTCTGAAACGAAGTTCAAATAAAAATCAAAGTTATATGACTATCTACTCATTTTCAAAAGACATTTTTGCTAAGGTCAAAATCTCCAAGTGACTCTGCATGTATGAAGGTATCACTTTGAGTCCACTACATGTATAATTATAATGTATCAATAAAAGTATAAAAATATATAGAAATATTCTTATTCCCTCATTTGCATATATTAGGGCCAAAAAAATAAGAGAATCAAGAGTAGCAGGACTCAAAAGATAATACATAAATTAAGGGGAGGTAAGTATCAGAGAATTCACTATCTGGGGATTTTTTAAAATGCTCCAGCATGTCAATTGAAGACCACATCAACTATGCTGTTTCATAAAAGTAATAGTCATCCAGTAGTATTTGACTTCTATCGCACCTCTCTTAATGGACTAATGAAAGGAAAAAAAAAATTAGAACAACTACATGTGTATCAAGAAAGCTGTCACCAAGTTGCAAATTTCTAACCAGTGGATTGAATCACTGATATAGGGGAGGGAATGCAGTTGGTGGGAAAGGATAGCCAATTAAAAAAAAGAGGGAGAGAGACTCAATTTTATAGAAATTGATATATTGGACATAGTATGAAGGAAAAGGTCTAGCCTTGAGAATAATATATATGTGCAGTTGCTTTGACCAGGCTTTAAGAATGTCATTGTATATCTAGGGAATTATATAAAGCTCAAATACAGAAAATTGAACCAGATTTAGATACATAGCAATCATGATTCAATGTTTGAATTCGGCTATTGATGCTTAGATCCTCAAGACTCAAAGGGGACATTATTATCAACTCAATCAGATCATGTGCTTACAATGGGATGGCTGCCACACACTGGGGTGTATGACCCTCCTACCTAAGCTATGCTTGATCAGGTCCAAAAGCCTGGGGTGGAGCTGAGTTTGATTGGTGTGAGATAAGGCCTTAAGGACAGACAGTCCTAATACCCAGAGACTGGTTATTGGCAAGATGCATGTCAACACAAATGACTATGAAAGACAGGATGACAGAAGTATGATATTGCATTTCACAATGGATGTCAAATTATATAGTGCCTCTATTTTAATGAAGCATTAAAATACAGTGATTCTATTTTTAAAATAGGATAATTTTCTTTTAGTGGAACAAAATTCCAGCTTTGTCATACAACCAAGGGCTGTGCAGTTAGTTTGTAATAGAACTTGATGAGAATATATTCCTGAGCTTTCTGCTGTATAAAAACATGCTTCCCTATATCAAAGCAAACATAAAATTTTAATGCCAAAAATTATTTTGTTTTTCATTTGCATAAGACATGGATCACATCAACAGCCAATAACTCCCTTTTCTCATCCTAATCTCTGAAAATAAATTGTGTATTACTGTGAGCAATGGTCTTTAGAAAGTATTGCTTCTAAAATCCTGCAGGATTACCATAGCTGGCATGTCAAGCCCGTTTGGGAATCATACTATAAATTTTTATCACAGAAGGCCAAAAAGCATAAGAAAACCATTTAAAATCAAGGAACATAAATCAAGAAGGAAATATGAACAAAATAAGATAATTATTTGTTTTTTTATTTGGTAATGTTCTTAAAATTCATGGTATTTTGAAGTGATATTTAGAGTCTAAAATTATTTCCCTAGAGCTGATACCGCATAGACCATAGACTTATTTTGTGATAATTACCTAACATCTATTTATGTCAAAACTGCAAAGTTTTATTTGAGTATAAAAAGAAAAAGAAGAAACAGAAAAAATGGCATGATCTTGAGTTCTTCATGTTTTGTTGCCTATTTTAATCTTTGTTCAAATGGTATAAAATATACCAAATAACTAGTAGTTTTATTTAGCTTTGTGATAAATTTAAGGGTAGCTAAAAATAAAATTAATCCATAACATATTCATTATTAGAAGTCAGTACAGTAAGACAGCTCTTAGTGTTAATTGTGCCTCTGAATTTTAAACAACAATGTTTATCTGATCCTATAATGTGTTCACAATTATTTTTATAGTCTTTATTTCAGGTTTTGCAAAGCAGTTGCTGTCCATTCCATCTCTTTGGGTTTTTAGAAACAAAACTCAAATTGGGTAAATTTCTCTAGTTTCTTTGGTCATCTTTAAATGTGACCCTAGATGAAATATTTGTTTAATAAAATGATAACTTAATGGTATAATAACAAATCCGACATATTCCTTTATATCTTTCAGTTCTAGAATTATTTTGAAGAATGGTCAATGTGAAATTAAAAAAAAAATAACAGTTATACCATTTATTTTTATAAAATCAAGTATTTCATGTTCATTTTATTTATTTATTTATTTATTTATTTATTTATTTATTTATTTATTTATTTATTTATTTTGCGGTACTGGGGATTGAACTCAGGGGCGTTCTACCTCCTAGCTATACTCCCAGCCCTATTTTTTATTCTTTATTTTGAAACAGGGTCTCACTAAGTTGCAGAGTGCCTCACTAGGTAGCTGAGGCTGGCCACGAACCCGGATCCTCCTGTCTCAGCCTCCCAAATGCTGGGATTACAAGCGTATGCCACCACGCCCGGCTTCATGTTCATTTTTAAAGGCAAAATATCTTACATATGGAATATTAAAAAGAAAGGAAGAAAATAGGCAGGAAAGTAGAAAAAATGAATGAGAAGGATTGAAAGGAAGAAGGATGAGAGAGAAAAGGAAGGGACAAAAGAAAATGAGATATCAAGAAAGAAAGAAAGTCAAAGAAGAGGAAAATATACAGAGAGAAAAGGATTCCCTCAGTCTGAATCACAGTTTAGCATTTAAAATCTGGGTGTATTTTATGCTTGAGGTGGATATTTGACAAGGGTAAGATTTCTTCCCATTAGAATGTTACTACTCTACAACCACGCTTTCATTTAATCACCTGCACGCACAAGTATAAATATAGATGTATATATGTAATGTATACATTGTAAATATACTCTTATTGGTCCATGATAGTCTCACATCATAATGTAAATCATTTTGATAGTGACATGTATACCTTTAAATGTAAGTTTGACCTATGTATCAAAAGGAGAGACCACCAGGTAGCTTTCTGTCCCATAAGACCTAGGTAAATTTGCTGCAGATCTTAATTCCATGGCCTAAGGAAACATTATTCTTTTTCGAGAATTCTGGGAATTTCATTTCTCTGGGTATTTATTCTTCTAGATGATAGACCAAATTCCTTGTAATTGAGATTATTCACATAAAAGAATTAGGGAGACATGGGGATGTTACTAAAAATTTCAAAGAAGTTTTAAGAAAAACAGAAATCGGTATAAAACTTCAAGAATTAGATAATTTAACTTCATAGTTGGCATTTCTTTTATTAAATTCCCTACTCAAATACTTTTCCACTTAGGTTTTCTTCTACCCTTTGTTTCTGCATTTCTAATCCTTAACTGGCTCCTTTATTTTTTTAAAAGATTGCTTTTTGAAACTATGAATTCCACTATATCTGATACTACCTTTTAAATATGAATGCAAACTAAACCCCAACAAAATACATTCGAGTTAATGTCAGCCATTCTAAGCATTTTTTTTTTCTTTATTAAAAGGTAGGAGAAGGGGAAAAATTTGAATGTTCTAAAAAGGTCCAATAATTTGCTAATCAAGTCTATTCAACCTGTCACATATGAAGAGCCCTGTTTATGTTGCTCTTTTAATGCTTTACTATAGAATACTAAACATATAAAGTATTAAAATATAACCAAAAAATTACACAAAATCTCTTGGGTCTATCAGACAATTTCATCAATTATCAGATCTTGGCTAATCTTATTTCACTTCTCACTCTTTATCAAGATGGCACAAAGTTTTAGAATTATGGAAACATTAAATAAATTTTCATTTTTAGTAATAGGGATTGAATCCAGGGGCATTCTATCTCCAATATAAATCCCCAGTCCTTTTATTTTTTATTTTGAAACAGGGTCTTGCTAAGATCTGAGTGTCTCACTAAATTACTGAGGCTGGCCTTGAATCTGTTATCCTCCTGTTTCAACCTCCCAGGTACTAAAATTAGAGACATCTGCCACCAGGCATTAAGCAAATTAAACATGCAAACCATTCTTATTTAATAAGTGGTATATTAAGTATTAGCAGTCATATTATTTCTACCCTATCTATATTTAATATCAATACTTGGTAAGGCCATCGAATATTTATGTTTGTGAGAGGGGAACAGAGTGAAAGTATATTAACTACTAAGAGCTTTTATTCAGTTTATCACTAAGAGACAGGTCAGATTATTTATAAAGGAACCAAATAACAGAGATATAGTTATAGTCAGAAATAGAACACTCTTATTTATAAAGTAGGTAAAAGAAGAGGGCTGACTAGCTCATGGCGGGTGCACCTAACTAAGTGTCCAGGAGAGTTTAGAGCTCAGTGGGGCTCAGCTTACATTGCCTGGCTGGGAGCATAACACAGCAGGGTCAGGCATGGGAAGAAACTACGGGATCACACTCTTAATATATTTGAAAAATAATTGTTTAATTATGTCTTTAATATCTTATTATGGAAAAACAAACATAAAATTAATAGAATTTTACAAACCCCCCATGGATCCAGCAAACAACTTCAACAATCTTGGCTGAATATATTTCCTGCATACCCCACTCACTTCTCCCTCCACTTATCAAGATTAATAAAATCCGAGATGTCATGTAATATGATCCGAAGAAACCTATTATCTTAAACGTAATTTCTTTAAAAATTGCATCCAATACCCAATAAATATATTTTCATATAACTAAATATCCAAGCCATGTTATGTAATCAAATACCTGCTCAGACATTTACAATTGACTCATTATTTTTCTGAAACTTGATAATTGTGATTAGTTATATGTGACTTACAGTTTTTCAATCTATTACCCCTCCATTGCCGTGTATAACCTTTTAAAAAGTTAGAGTTACTGAAAAAGTGCCACTTTAGTAGCTTCCTATTGTTTTCTCTCATGTTTACATTTTACATCACTGTAGTTATATTATGAAAATGAGGAATTAACATTGGTACAGTAACATTAACAAACCTCCAGGTTTTATTTGGGATTCCCACAGTGCTAGCATTCTTTTTTTCTGCTACAGGATTTATTCCAGGATCCCACATTGTAGTTATTATCCTGTCACCATCGCCTCCTTGGATCTTTTAACAGTTCCTCCCTTTCTCATTTTATCTTAAGGCTTTGGCCCTTGAAATAAACCCTGACCAATTACTTTGAAAAACACTCCTCAACTTGTGCTTGCCTGATGTTTCCTCACAATTAGATGAAGGTTACTAAATTTTGGCAGCACTGCTACGGGGAAGTCTTCTGGCTCACCACATCAGGGGGTAGACGCTATTGCTCTGTGTTTATTCCTGGTGATGATAACTTTCATTATGTAAGTCAGTGTCTGCCAGTTCCCTCCACTAAAGAGTTATTTTGCTCTTTTTAATTAATCCATATTATGGGTAAATATTTTGAAATGATGTAAATATTTTGTTTTTCTTCAAAAATTGACCCACTATTTTGTCATTCATTAGAGAAATTTAATTTTGCCTGGAACAATTATAAACTGCTGTCTAAATACAAAACCCAGCATGTTATACTTAATCTATTCTTTGCCTATTAATCAGAAATCTTCTATAAGAAATCACTTCCCTTTATTCTGCATTAAGTTTTTACAAATAAAGTTATTTATATCAGTGTAGATTCAGGGATATTTATGTTATTATTCATTACTTAATTCTTGAATTATTCCATTTGGGCCATTTGGAACTCCTTTAAGGAATTTTGCTGTTTTGACTTATCTCCATCCATTTTTCCAGTGCTCCTTCCCTTTCTGATCCACAATGACTTCTTTTGACTTACCTTGAATTTTTCTTCCACCTTTCTCCAAGAGTCTTGGTCTCTTTTAGATGAAGGGTACACACATATATGCATATATGCTTATATCTATAGTATTTGCATATATCTATGTGTATATACATGCATACACACCATACATATATGCAAACATATGTAAATGTGCACTAAATCCCGTATGCATCTATGATTATTTATGTGCACAGAGGGTCCCAACTCCCATTGGTTTGGCTTACGATTTTTTGACTTTGTGAATGAAAGTGATGAGTATTCAGAAGAAAATGTACTTTGAATTTTGTTTTTTAATCATGGTGTTTATTCTCAACTTAATGACACTTTCACCTTAACATGGGTTTATCAGAGCATAACCCCACTGCAAATGGAGGAACATCTGCATACCAAATGCCATTACTTTGTATAAAACCTCTGATTTGAATATAAAACCACAGGTCTGATTCTCTTTCCAAAAAAAAAAAAAAATATACTTATTATTGTCCTATTCTGAGAAATGTCATTCTCATTACAGTATATTAACTTACTCATTTTTTATTTTTTGTTTTGATTTTTATACACATTTATTGGTGCATTGTAATTATACATCATATTGAGAATCAGAGTGATAGAAACATATGCACACAGCACTTGGTGCCTTTCCCCCCGGGTCCCACCCTGTTCGCTCCCCTGCCCCATATGTATAATTGGGATTCCTGTTGATAATCTCATAAATGTACAAAGCATTATTTGAACATTTGAGCATAAACATTGGCTTCAGAATTAAATTCATTAAAGTGGTAAGTTTAAATCCTATATTGTGGTTTCCATAAGTCATGATTATAATCGTTAATTTTTTTCTTTTTAGTAATGAACCATTACTATGGTTCTGAGTTGAAGCTATCTAACACAGCTTACTTAGAGAGATGCTTGGCACTTCCTCATCATTATTATTGTACCATTCCCATTCTCCCTTTTATTCTACACCTCTTCTACCCATTTTCTTTAGATAACATATTTTATTAGTGTCTGGGCTATTATTTCTGTATTTTTGGTTTTCCTTTCAATCCATGGAATATTTTATGAATGACCAATATCAATATTTATTTAACATTGAATACTTATTTAATATTTGAATCATAGTTCCTTCCTGTTCTCTTATTGTTTTTTTTATTCCTGCTATACTTTTATTCTTTCTTTTGTCTTACTCATTGTTAATCACCATATTTTAAACATTTTGTACACAGCATTGGTATTAGAAAGTCTTAGAAGGTTTCATGGACCTATGAAAATCTCTGTGCCTAGTCATGTTGAAAACTGAGGAATTCCTTAATAACTTTTTTATTTTTTTATGAATATTGACCAATGTAAACTTTCCAAGTCTAATGAAGTAAATTTTGGTATTCATTACTTCTGTGGTTGATTAAATGTTTAATATAGATTTTTAAAAAATATTTTGTTTGCATAGAGGTGTTCAAAATTGTCTTTTATTTTTAAAATAATATTATTTTTAATATTTTGGTTTTTGAATTTTCCTTTATAATTTGTTATATTTTATGTTTGCATATTTTTATTTTTTCTGTTTATCAGATAATTTATCATATTACTTTTCTATTTATCACCACTCTTTCCTTTCTTCTCATTTCTTTTTATGTGTATTCTTTTAATTTACTTTTTTTCCCTAGTTTTCTGAGCTGGAAATTTAAATAATTTATATTAATTATTTTGCTTATTCCAATGAAAGTATGGCTAATCACTGCATCAAATGCAATCTGTAGATTCCAATATGCAGTATTTTTATTTTCATTATATTTTGAAAATCATAAAATTTGAGTTTATATTTTCTCTCTTATTTAAAAACTGTTTCATAGACCAATTCTTAATCTTAAATTTTTGGTACGAGATACTGAACCTGGGCTTCACACTTGGTAGGCAAGTTCTCTACCACTAACCTACACCCACAACTCTGGTTTTTAAATTTATTTTGCCTCTTTTTATCAGTGTGGTTTTATTTCTATTTGCACATCATGAAAGTAGTGGGTTATTTGGTGCATGATTAAATATATATATATATTAGAGCTTCACATTTAAATCTGTTTTTCATACTAATAAAGGGTCCTATGTTATATTTAATGTATTGAAATTTGATTTGTACTTTGTTTGAATCACTATTACCCCCTGCTCTCTTCTTGTTTTTATTTTCCAGGCATAGTTTTATATTTTATTTGTTTTATCATTTGTTTTTTACTCATTACTATATTTTAAATGTATCTTTTTGTAAACAGCCTATAGTAGAGGCTTGTTTTGTGAGGCAAACTGAGAACATTTTTCCCTTAATGGGTAAGTAAATTTATATTTGTTGATGTGATGTATGTTTGATATAAATTCTACTACAATATTTTATGAGTAAACATATTCCTGCTATGCTTTTTCATGATGTGTATTCATTCATTTATATAAAATAGATATATTTTACAGGTGGTGCATGCCTCTAATCCCAGTACTTGGGTGGCTGAAAAAAGAGGAGCACAAGTTCGATGCCAGCTCAAGGAAGTTAGAAAGGCCCTCAGCAATTTAGTGAGACTGTATTTCAAAATAAAAAATAAAATAGGGCTGGGGATTTAGCTCAGAGGTAGACTGCTCCTGGGTTCAATCTTCAGGTAGCTCACACACACACACACACACACACACACACATACACACACACACACACACACACACACAAATAGATATGTGTATATATGTATAAATATACAAAGTATATTCTTTACATCTATATGTATACATAAGGAGTTATTTAATTGTATGGATATGTGGTCTATAATGGGATGTTTTGACACATAGATACATTGTCAAATTATTAAATAAGTCTAATCAACATATCTATCACATAATTATCACTTTTTATAAGAACATTGACAATCTACTTTTTTTAAAAGCAATTTATAAATATTCAGTGCATTATTAAGAATTATAGGCATCATGTGGTGCAGTTGAAAACTAGATCTTATTCCCTTATCTAACTAAATTTTTATACTTTGATGTATCCCAATTCTCTGTCTGCATTCTGCAACCCCACTCCCAGTCATTGACATTCTACTCTATTTCTAAGATTTTCACTCTCATATAAAGAGATCAAAGAATATTTTTATATGCCTAATTTCACTTGCCATAATGTCCTCCTCTAAATTCATCCTTGTTCTCATACTAGAATCTCCTTTTTTAAGGTTGAATAATATCTCATTGTCTCTAGGTACACACTTCTTTAGTCATCCCTTGATGGACATTTAGGTTGTTTTTATTTCTTGGCTGTAATGAACATGGCAGTAGAGATATCTCCTCAACATACTATCTTAATTTTCTTTGGACATCGACCACCCAGTAATAGATCACATAGTGATTCTATTTGAACATTTTTTTAAAATTTTTTTATTGTAGTAATTCGTGCAATATAGCATACATCTTTGTTAAGTACGAGTTGTTGACAACATATTTGCACACAGTTCTCATTTGACCCTTTCCCCAATTCCCACCCCAATCCCCTCCCCTTCCCTCCCCCTCAGGTTCATTTCGGTGAGTGACCTTGATATGATTGTGTAATTACATCATGTGCTTTAGGGCGTCCCTCTGCCCCCTGCGTCCACTACAATTAAATCAACTTCATTGCTTATCAAGGGTCTCTCCTTTTCATCTGGAGACCCTCCTATGCCACATCCCCTCCCTAGCATCCACATATTAGGGAGAACATATGCTTCTTAACTCTTTGTGACTGACTAATCTCACTTAACATAATGTTTTCCAGTTGCATCCATTTCCCTGCAAAGAACATGAGTTTATTCTTCTTTATGGCTGAGTAAAATTCCATTGTGTACATATCCCATAGTTTTGTAATCCATTCATCTGTGGTTGGACATCT
>PVLC010035846.1:0-16102 GCA_004027655.1 Graphiurus murinus | reverse complement strand
ACTGGGGATTGAACTCAGGGGCATTCTACCTCCGAGCTACACCCCCAGCCCTATTTTTTATTCTTTATTTTGAAACCGAGTCTCACTAAGTTGCGGAGTGCCTCACTAGGTAGCTGAGGCTGGCCGCGAACCCGGATCCTCCGGTCTCAGCCTCCCGAATGCTGGGATTACAAGCGTGCGCCACCACGCCCGGCTTGTTTGTTTGTTTTTATGTGTTATGTTTTATCTGTTTTTACTCAATATTTGTTTTGTATTGCCTTGATTTACTTATGCTTGTTTGGATGACTGCTTGCTTTAATACTTGCTTAGCTTGCTGAATCCCCTCCTTTTCCCTTTTACAAGCTTCCCCTCCTCTCTCCCCTCTATATTCCTCTCCTCAACATTTTACCTCCTCTCTTTTCTTTTTCTTTTTTTCCTGTCTCATATCAAGACCATCTCATACTATCACATTCAAAACTATATTGACTACCAGAATCTCCTGACATATCTACTATCGCTAATCTTTAGAATATATCACCTCAACACACTCAACCTTTTATTCCACTGGAACGTACCCTCTTCTTTACCCTATTCCTGCATGCATTACTGTGACCTCTCACCCAACCTCTATCACTGAATACAAACCATTCCTGTATATACCTTCAGATACATCTAACCGCTCCCCTGCAGAGATTGGACAAGAAAACTTGCAACAGCAGCAAAGATATAAATCTAAGAACAGGGGAACCATGGGAAGGAAAAATAACAAAGAAACAATGAGCTACCACAACCCCTCAATAACAGATCACATCAACCCAGAATGGCAGAGATTATCAGAAGAACAATTCAGATCTTTAATACTAGAAACAATACAGGATTTTCAGAAAGAGTGTAGGCAGAGCTTTAAAGAAATAAAGGAAGAAATAAAGGAACAAATAAACAGAGAATTTGAAGACCTAAAGAGAAACCAAACAGAAGCATTGAAGGAAGAAAAAGATGAAATAATCTAAATGAAGGCATCAATGCAAACTATAAACAGCAGATTAGATCACATGGAAAATAGAATATCACTCTTAGAAGATGATCATTCCAAAAACAAATCTATAGTACAGAATTTAGAAAAAAAAAATACTACAGTATGAATTGGACATCGAAGAGATCTGGGCCAATTTTAAAAGAGCTAACCTAAGAATAATAGGCACAGAAGAGGGATTAGAAGTTGAAACTTATGGAAGAAACAATCTCTTCCAAGAAGTAATATCAGAGAATTTTCCAAACATAGAAAGAGAAGTCACACAGGTACAGGAAACATACAGAACACCCTCAAGACCAAAGAAGAGACTCATCATGCCACATAATAATCAAGCTGACCAATGTAGAAGCTAAGGAGAGAATTTTAAAGGCAGCAAAAGTAAAAGGCCAAGTGACAGTTAGAGGCAAGCCAATTAGAATCACTCCAGACCTCCTAAATCAAGTCATAAAAGCCAGGAGACGCTGAAGTAACATATTCCAAACTCTGAAAGAAAACGACTTGCAGCCAAGATTTTCATACCCAGCAAAACTCTCTCTCAAAATTGACTGTGATATAAAAACCTTCCATGACAAACAGAAACTGAAAGAATTTATGTCTACCAAACCAGCACTAGAGAAACTACTTAAAGAGATTAACTACAAAGAAGAACTAATGAGTAAACATCAGAACCAGAGAAACAATAATTTCCAGGAAGCAAACAACTAAGCAAAGAAGAATTGACATATTTCTAGACACATAAAACCTTCCTAAATTGAGTCAAGAAGATATAGAAAACTTAAACCGACCACTAACAATCAAAGAGATAGAAACAGCAATAAGGAGTTTACCATCAAACAAAAGCCTAGGGCCAGATGGTTTTCCAAGTGAATTTTATAAAACATTTATAGAAGAGCTAATTCCAATACGCCTCAAACTATTCCACGAAATAGAAAGAAACGGGACCTTCCCAAACACATTCTATGAAGCCAACATCACATTAATACCAAGCTCAAGAAAAGAAAACTATAGGCCTATATCATTGATGAACTTAGATGCAAAGCTGCTAAACAAGATATTAGCAATGCGCATTCAAAACCACATCAAGAAAATTATACACCATGACCAAGTCGGGTTCATCCCAGGGATGCAAGGCTGGTTCAACATACGAAAAACAATCCATGTAATTCACCACATGAACAGAATCAAAGACAAAAACCACATGATCATCTCAATTGATGCTGAAAAAGCATTTGACAAGATCCAATACCCATTCATGCTAAAAGCACTTCAGAGAATTGGAACAGAAGGAACGTACCTCAACATCATAAAGGCAATATACAATAGGCTCACAGCCAATATCATAGTAAATGGAGAGAAATTGCAAGAGTTCCCACTAAAAACAGGAAGACAAGGATGTCCATTATCACCTCTTCTGTTCAATATAGTACTTGAGACTCTAGCCAGAACAATAAGGCAAGAGAAGGAAATCGGAGGGATAAAAATAGGGAAAGAAGAACTAAAACTATCCCTTTTTTGCAGATGACATGATATTATACTTAGAAGATCCAAAAAAGTCAACCAAAAAACTTATAGAACTGATCAACAAATTCAGCAAAGTGTCTGGATACAAAATCAATCTTAAAAAATCAGAAGCTTTTCTGTATGCCAACCATAAATCCACTGAAAAAGAAATCCAAACAACAATTCCACTCACAATAGCACCCCGAAAAATAAAATACTTTGGGATAAACCTAACCAAAGAGGTAAAAGACCTCTATAAGGAAAACTATAAAAAGTTTAAGAAAGAAATCGATGAAGATCTTAGAAGATGGAAGGATCTCCCATGCTCCTGGATAGGCAGAATAAGTATCATCAAAATGGCCATCCTCCCAAAACTGATTTACAGATTCAATGCAATACCCATGAAATTACCAAGGGCGCTCCTCACATTCAGAAAAATCAGTCCTTAAATTCATCTAGAAAAACAAAAAGCCCAGGAGTGCCAAAGTAGTTCTTAGCAACAAGAACCATGCAGGAGGTATCACAATACCTGACTTCAAACTCTACTACCAAGCCACAGTAATAAAAACAGCATGGTATTGGCACAAAAACAGACACATAGACCAATGGAGCAGAATAGAAGACTCAGAAACAGACCCACAGGCTTACAGTCAACTGATTTTTGACAAAGGAGCCAAAAACATACACTGGAAAAAAGATATCCTCTTTAACAAATGGTGTTGGCAAAACTGGTTAACCATATGCAGGAAAATGGAAATAAACCCCACTTTCTCACCCTACACAAGAGTCAACTCAAGGTAGATCAAAGACCTGGAAGTTAGGTCGGAGACCTTGCAGCTACTTGAAGATGGCATAGGACCAACACTTCAACACACAGGCATAGGTAAAAACTTTCTCACCAAGACCTCCAAAGCACAAGCAACTCAAAGGAAGATCAATACATGGGATTGCATTAAACTGAAGAGCTTCTGTGCAACAAAGGAAACTATCCAGAACCTCAACAGAGAGCCTACAGAGTGGGAGAAGATTTTTGCCAGTTACTCTACAGATAGAGGTCTAATATCTAGGATATACAAATAACTCAAGAAAATCACGGCCAAGAAAACAAATAACACAATTAAAAAATGGGTAAAGGATCTAAATAGACACTTCACAAAAGAAGAAATACAAATGGCCAATAAATGTATGAGGAAATGTTCCACATCATTAGCAATCAGAGAGATGCAAATCAAAACCACCTTGAGATTTCACCTAACCCCAATCAGAATGGCAATCATCAAAAACACGAACAACAACAACTGCTGGCGAGGGTGTGGAGAAGTGGGAACTCTAATACATTGTTGGTGGGACTGCAAACTAGTGCAACTACTTTGGAAAACAGTATGGAGGATCCTCAGATGAATGGGAATCAACCTACCATATGATCCAGCAATACCACTTCTGGGTATCTACCCAAAAGAAAGGAAACCAAACTATCAGACCAACACATGTGTATCTATGTTTATAGCTGCACAATTCACAATAGCCAAACTATGGACGCAGCCAAGATGTCCATCGACAGATGAATGGATTACAAAACTATGGGATATGTACACAATGGAATTTTACTCAGCCATAAAGAAGAACAAAATCATGTTATTTGCAGGGAAATGGATGCAACTGGAAAACATTAAGTGAGATTAGCCAGTCACAAAGAGTAAGGAAGCATATGTTCTCCCTAATATGCAGATGCTAGGGAGAAGATGGGGCATAAAAGGGTCTTCAGATGGAAAAGGAGAGGCCCTCGATAAACAAAGAAGTTGATTTAACTGAAGGGGTTGGACGGGGGGGGGGGGGCACACTAATGTATACCAAGGTTACTCACTAAACTGAACTTGAGAGGGAGGGAGGGCGAGGAAGGGGTCAAATGAGAATTGTGAGCACATATATCGTTATCAATTTGTACCTAACAAATATGTTTGCTTACAATGCACAAGTAATAAAAAAATAAAAAGGACTATTGGCAAAAAAACTATATGGCGAAAAATTCTACTGGCCATTATAGTAAGAATGAGGAGAGACCAGTTCACACAATTATGTAAATTTACGTGTGTGTATGTAAGTATGCAGATACTGCACATGCCCTAAGATTTGAGAATGGAAAATGTGGACAGACAGAAGGCTAAAGAAAGGATATGTGAGAGAATGAGTAATAAAAATAGAGCTGTTGCATATCTCAAACCATAGAAAAATGACTATATTGTGATAGAAGATTAGCATTTAAATAATAATGTCCCACCATTAATACTAAGATTGAAGACATTCATGTCTAGCACCGTTATCACTTGTTAAGTTCACAAAATTAATCAAACGTAAGCTATATTTGACAGTCTCAGGAAAGGTGCAACATGCCCATCCAGTGAGACAAACAGTGCTGGAGCCTTATGCTTCACCTACTTGTTTGCAACTGATTCTAAAAGGGCAAAGAGCTGCTCAGGCTGGTCTGTTTGAGGATCAAAGTCCATTGAGTTTCTTATGATATCCAAAGCCTGCATATTCCATCGGGGGTCCAGGGGAATCACAAAGTCATCTGGTCAAAAAAAAAAAAAAAAAAATTAGCATTTTGTTGTGAAACACCTTTCTTGGCAAGTTTCAGTTGAGTACTTTCAATGTCTTACTTTGATCACTTTGAGTCCCTGGTGGGAAATAAGTGGAACAGAGACATGTTATGATTTCAGCCCATGATACTAGAAAAGCATTCAACAGTTTTTACAGTATTTCTTTCCCAAATGAAAATTTGTCCAACTTCAAGATATAAATGTAATTCCTGCTAGAACATAAACATTCTAATAAATGAGTTCACTTTCCGAGGCCCCACTGCTAGCCTAAAAAAAAAAAAAATCCCTGGGCTTAATTACCAGATTTGTCACCATTTGCTACCAAAATAGAAACAACAATGAAACAAACTTAAATGGCAGAAAATGAAAGAACACATCTCACTATGTGTTTCCAATAAGAAAAACAGCTCAAGATTATTTTGCTAAAACACAATTGCTCAATCAGGCATGGTGGTACATATCTGTAGACCCAGCTATTCCGGAGGCTGAGGTAGAAGGATGGCTTGAGCCCGGAAGTTCAAGATCAGCCTGGGCAACTTAGCAAGACCCTAACACAACAAAAACATCAATTTCTCTACAATCACAGAGTGGGACTGTTGCTGCTTTATAAACCTTTGATTCAGACATTGGAATAACCTCTGCAAAGTAGCAGCGAGACTCTGACTCTTCAGAGGTTGTGAAAACCCAAGGGAAGGATGCAAGACACACAAAATGGTATCCTTAATTTGAAGATGGCTAGGCAGGATGGTTGAATGGAGTAGTTTAAGTTTTAGAACCATCTTCTTCACTGTATACTGTCAATGGCAAGGTGCTTTAAGGAAAGAACCTGCTCCAAAGCCCAGTAAGACAAACGTAGCTACACAAGTGAAAAAGAAAATGAAGGTAGAGCTAATGTGTTCCAACAGAGGACAAGCAGTGTGCTGAAAATGGAAATTGCTGTTCGACTCTATATCTGTGTTCCTAAGGACTTCCAAAATTGGAAAGCCATGATTTGGTTCAGTCACAACCTGACGATAGCTCTATTGCTTGATTTCTTCCTAAATATTTACCCCATTGTATTTAGTGTACATAAGACAACTGAGTTAGCACCAAAGCATCATGTATATTTTTTCCAAACCAAATGGCTACTGATATATTTAGGTTGATATTAAATGAAGACCGAGGTAGAAAAATTTTAATTAGGCCGTGGGAAAATATTCCTTTTTTTCATTAATGCTTATGTTCAAATAAACTTTATATTGTTCCATTCCAGTAAGTAAGCTTATCCTCTAAAACCATAGTTCTTAAAAAGCCATCTTTTTTCTTTCTTTTTTGGTGGGGGAGTGTATGGCACTGGGGATTGAACCCAGGGGAATTCTATCTCTGCGTTACACCACAGCTGTATTTTTTTTTTTTTTTTTTTTGCGGTACTGGGGATTGAACTCAGGGGCATTCTACCTCCGAGCTACACGCCCAGCCCTATTTTTTATTCTTTATTTTGAAACAGGGTCTCACTAAGTTGCGTTGTGCCTCACTAGGTAGCTGAGGCTGGCCGCGAACCCGGATCCTCCAGTCTCAGCCTCCTAAATGTTGGGATTACAAGTGTGTGCCACCACGCCCGGCTCCCAGCTGTATTTTATGTTCATTTTTAAACAGGGTCTGGCTAAGTTACTGGGTACTGACCACAAACTTACAATCTTACTGTCTCAAATGACCACTGGGATTATAAGTGTACACTATCACACACAAAAAAGTCATCTTAAATACTTTCTTTCCAGTATATTGTATGTCATGAACTTCCTTCAGATAATGGAAGGTGAAGGGAAGTTTCAATCAAAGGGAAGAAATGTGCATCTAGATATCCTGAGACTAAATGGGATACAATGGGAGCTATGACAGGTCTTTTCCCCATAAACTCAAAGGACAAGTCTCCAAAAATGTGTCAAGAGCTAGAAATCAAGAGCAGATCCATACCTGTTATATTTGCTTGTAATATTTTGAAAACATTACTGACCCCAGCTGAGAGAGAATTTGAATAAAAATTCCTAAGAGACGCAGCGCTGGCTTCCAAATGAATCTGAACTGACTCTGTGAAGGAAACAGCAGCAATGTTAGACTCTAAAGCAGTGCTGTCCTACTGAACTTTCTATAGGGATGAAAACACTAAATTGCTGTGCTGTCAAAATCACTACGTATCATATGTGAGCACTTAAAATGTGCCTAGCACAACTAAGGTTTATATTTAGTTATATGTTAGTAGCTCTCTGTGGCTAGTGGCTATCATAAAAGACAATGCAGATAAGAATATTTCTACCAATTCTCTCTATACCTACTTAGATCACCACGTGTCACAAAATAATAAACACATTCACTGGCTTATCTACAAGTTCTCAAAGAATATAAAGATTCAGGTAAATTCAATTAGTCAACAATTTCTACCAACAAATTCAATGTCCTATACTTTACAACTTAGGCAATGTTGTTACTATTGCTTTGATCCCCTCTTTGAATAAAGTACAAAGAAAGTCATTATGTCAACTTGGAGCACTAATGAGAAAATGAGGTTAGAATCTTATGCACTTGAAGAAGTAAATTATAATACCTATCTCAGACAGAATGGATGTATAGCAGAAATAAAGCAAAAAAAAACCCCAGATGTTTAAAACTAAAATGCAATATAAAATAGTATATTTTCCCATTGAATTTGATAGATCCTGAAATATAAAGATTATACTGGAACAAAAGTTTTTCTTGTGATATATCTAAGAATAAGTTTGCTCCTTAATTTAACAACTATGCAAATGGTAATGCTGTATTACAAATCTCTTGCTAGGAGATTTCTCAGCTGTAATTTTAACAGTATAGTTACAAAAAAACATAATTGTTGAGGCACCTAAACAGAATAAGTGTATATAAATCCTCTCGTAGTACAAATTAAGCTTTTCGACTTACCAAGCCCCTGTGGTATGTTCTTGGCCAAATGATAAAGCCATTTAACTCTAAGCATCCAATCCTGATTAGTTGCTCTTTCTATGAGCAATTTAACAGCCATGGCCAAAACATCTGGTTCATCAACCCAATAAGTATCCATTTTTACTGCACTGAATTTCAGGTTCTCAGGATTGGAAGACTGCATAATTTTCTCTAAGTCTTGCAAGGTAAGAGGCTGACTCCTGAAATTCAATGGAATGGGCAAAGTTAGTACTAGAATAACCGTTTACTTCACATTTCAAAGGACTGAGCAAATTATTTTATGAATATTATATCAAAGGGGTAAAAAGATGAGTTCCCCACAAAAGACAATTACAACATATATCTAGGGCTGGAGGTATTGCTCAGTGATGAGTATATGCTTATTAGTACATGTGAAGCCTTGCGTTCAAAAAATATAAATGTATATATCCCTAATAATAAATAGTGATAATACAATAAACAATGAAAATATGACATCGGGAGGCTGAGACCGGAGGATCTGGGTTCGCGGTCAGCCTCAGATACCTAGTGAGGCACTCCGCAACTTAGTGAGACTCGGTTTCAAAAGAATAAAAAATAGGGCTGGGGGTGTAGCTTGGAGGTAGAATGCCCCTGAGTTCAATCCCCAGTACCGAGAAAAAAAAAAAAAAAAATGACAGCTGGCTAATAAGTGTCCACATAATACTGTGTCTTGACCATTAGCAGCAAAAGCAAAAACCAACCAAGAAACACATAAGAAACAAGAGAAACACACCTCGCCCAGCTGCTGGTTTCCATGCTCATCCTATTGAGGCAGTATGCCAGAATTTGCCCATCACTTCGGACAACAGATAGGTGAGAATCTTCGGTAGCAAAGAGAGCCGAGGGCACAGAATCTGGCCACAGCCCTGGGGCAAGAATGGAATTTCCCCAGATTTCCCGTGCTTGTAGAGAAGAAACATGTTTTTCCAGCAAAGTCTGCACAAGCTGTAAGGAGACAAAACACAGAGCACCAACATAAATGCTATTACCAAAAACTCTAGCAGGCAAAGGTATGACAGTTTCTAGGATTCACATGATCATCTTCCAACAACTCCCAGACACATTATTCAATGTACAACACCAGAAGTTAGGTTCTACTCTTATTGATGACAGAGCAGTTTCAAGAAAGATATATTTACATTAAAACTATTTTCCAGAAAATACTGGGACAACAGATCTTTACTGGAGCAAAGCTGCAGTGGTGAGCACTTTCAGGTCATTAAAGTTACCATCAATAAGAATAATTTCCCTATACTCAATAAAATCCATCCAAAACATTTCACATTACCTTTCGATTTGCTGCTGACTGCTGGGAGCAGACATACACTTCCCAGGATGCATCCCAAAAGGCTCTGTCTAAACTCAGCCCTCGCTGCAGGTACTGGACAATGAGTATGGCTGTTTGAATTACAGCAGCTGGAGAAGATGCTGGAGAACCTGTACAAGAAAAATAATGCCACCTATGAGCAAGAGATTCTTTGAAACCTTTGATGAAAATAGATAAATTCTGCCCTTAAACTGAACTTCCTTCCATTCAACCCTACCCAGGTATTTATTTTAGAAAACCTTCTAAGTTAATGCTAAGGTCTCTTGAAGGCACAATGGACTTGTAAAAAAATTCATATTCCTGTTTCCTATCTCTCTTCCCTTCCTCTCTTTTGTTGGCTATCTACAGTATATTGTGTGTCGGGACTCCTTCACAGGCATGCTAAAGTCTGGACACATGTATCCTTTCTCTCATGCTGACATACACTGAAGGTGAAAATGTGAGCATGGCCTTATAAAGAACCACAGGCTAAAATCCAGCAAACCTACTATGAAATCCCAGCTGTCATTAACTGATTTTGATAAATTACTAAAAATTGCTGAGCTTTATTTATAAAAATAGAAACAAATACCTTGTAGAATTAATAAGCAACCAGCATTAAAACTAACACACAGTAGTTATTCAATAAAGTATCTCACTTATTATTATTGCCCCTTTTTATATAATAAAACATTTTGTTTTATCTCAGTTTCCACCTTCAAGAGGTCAATGACAACTCTAAAGATATGACAAGAAAAGCTCATCAACCTGAAGCAGAATTACTCATATGTTGGCCTCTGCCCACATTATTTACAGGGGAGCTTCTTTAAAATATCAATCCCTATGCCTTACTCTCAATCTCTTGGGTTGTCTGGACATCTACATTTTTAAGAGGCTTTCATGATCATTTCTATTTCTATGTACACTAAATGTAAGAATTCCTAGACTAGTAGTCCAATAGTGTAACACTTATTTCTATAATACTAGAACTCTGCAGAGGCCCAGGAATCAAGCACCTCACCTATAACAGTGCTTCGGGTCTCTGTGTGTAGAGACAAGAGAATGTCACACACACTATCCCCCACCAACCCAAAGCTGTGTAGTAGCACTTTCAAATCCAGGTTGTCTGGGATGTTCTCATCCCTTTCTGAAATGTAGATTTCGAGTCCACGATTCCTCATAGCTCTAGATATTTCTCCATGAACAGGGTCCATCGAAAGAAAAAGCCTAGTAAAATGGCAATTCAGAGGGAAAAAATATTTTAAATCCTAATGCAACCAATGGTATAGTTCAGCAACAACTGATGAAAGCAAATCATACATGGTTAATCT
Source organism: Graphiurus murinus (assembly GCA_004027655.1). Taxonomy (NCBI): domain Eukaryota; kingdom Metazoa; phylum Chordata; class Mammalia; order Rodentia; family Gliridae; genus Graphiurus; species Graphiurus murinus. The sequence goes on along the minus strand of PVLC010035846.1, from coordinate 5,383 downwards.
CCAGGAGTGTTAGGAAGATATCACTGACAAAATGTGCTATAATCACTGTACTCTAATTGCTACATACAGCATGCATCCAATATAGCAAATCAGCTTCTCTAAATCTACTTCCCTAAGAATTATGCTACATGAGAACTTTAAAAATCATACTTTCAGATAGTTCCCAAATCAGGCAGTGCTAACTCATCATTTTAACTCACTTACAGAGAGCAGAAAAGGGAGCTAAGTACTCTCCTGAAACCATTTCATATATTCATTGCTCATTAACATCCCTATCTAGCTGACATCTCATATATATATCCAAAATTGAAAAGCTGATTCCCTACTGACCCTTCCCATACCAAATTTACTCCTTTGACAGTATTCTCTTTCTCAGTGAATGGCACCTGCATTTGTCCAATTACTCAAGCCCAAAACTTAGGTGTTATCCTTGCTTCTTTTTTTCAACTTACAAATCTATAAGCAAGCCCTACTCATTTGACACCCTAGTCTAAGCAATGATTATTTCTTGCCTGGACTACTACAAAAGAATTGTGATAGGACTCCCAGCTACCATTCTGCCTTAAACTTTCCTCTCATTTGCTGTCATGTCCCCAGAGCCTAGCAATGTCTGGCAAACAGCAGAGCCTCAATAAATACGTTTTAAGAGAATGAATAAATGATCTTCCTTATAACTCAGTGTGTAAGTATAATATGAAAGGAGATCCCACTGAATGTCTACCTCCGATAATAAGGCTATCAGATTCTTACACAGAAAATTAAGAGATACAAATACCTGAAATTGGGATTGGGTGTTATTGTGGGAGTGGATCCGTCTATCATTCCTCTCTCACTAATGGTGAGGACGCCTCCAGGTTCCAGCAAAGCATTCAAACGATCCAGTACTGATGGGCTGCACAAAGAGAACTCAGATGGCAGACAGGCTGACATGCTGCCTTGACTACTTCCCTTGCATGAGCCTCCAACTGCTTCTGACTGACATCCTCCTTTCAGCAGGGATCATTCCCTATACAGAACTGTTATTTCTTTCAAGAGTAGATTTCCAGCCGGGCGTGGTGGCGCACGCTTGTAATCCCAGCATTCGGGAGGCTGAGACTGGAGGATCCGGGTTTGCGGCCAGCCTCAGCTACCTAGTGAGGCACTCTACAACTTAGTGAGACTCGGTTTCAAAATAAAGAATAAAAAATAGGGCTGGGGGTGTAGCTCGGAGGTAGAATGCCCCTGAGTTCAATCCCCAGTACCGCAAAAAAAAAAAAAAAAAAAGAGTAGATTTCCCACTGATTCTATCTGCCATTCCCCAAGGCACATAGCCCAGAGCATAACACACAGGAAATACACAAAATATTTGTTGAATCAATAAATGAAATTAAGGAAAATCATAAAAAGTTCCTTTTACTTTATAAATTTTCTCCTCCCACAACCCAAATATCAGATCTATCCAGGTAGCTAGATTTCAATCTGAAACATTCAGAAAAAAAGCTTCAAGTAAACTTCTGTTATGCTAAAACATATGTAGTTTCAAACCTGTCCTTTTCCTTACTGTATAATCAAAACTGATAGATAAATGTTTGAATTGTTGTCATCACTGATGTATATTTACTACATGTTTGCTTTGTGTCCCATACTGCATTTTATTTTATTTTTTGTGGAACTGGGGATTGAACTCAGGGGCATTCTATCTTCGAGCTATACCCCCAGCCCTATTTTTAATTCTTTATTTTGAAACTGAGTCTCACTAAGTTGCGGGGTGCCTCACTAGGTAGCTGAGGCTGGCCGCGAACCCGGATCCTCCGGTCTCAGCCTCCTGAATGCTGGGATTACAAGCGTGCGCCATCACACCCAGCTCCATACTGCATTTTAAAAATGTGTACTTAAGAATAACCCTTACAAAAGGAAGATTTCCAATGTTAAATAAAAAGACCTAAGTCACAGGATGTTATATGGAAAAGCAATTCAATGTTGTTAGTCTTTACTTTAGCTGTCTAATAACCAATCACTATTGTTCACCAAAAAGGAAATACTACAAAATACGGCTGAAGATATATTGCTAGTTAAGAAAAACAATGGATCAAAAATAGTTTGTATCTGTGTTTCTACTTTGACAAACATATACAAGTTTTAATCAAGCCCACTTATGATTGGGAATAAAGTTCTTACTTGCAGAAGTTAACATTGTCCATTAGAAGCCAGTCTCCAGACTTCAGGGCCTGAACCAACACGCTGTCAACCCATTCAAAAGTGCCATGGCTGCGGCCACTGGCTGACTGCACAAGCCTTACCCCAAAACTTCGGAAATCTTCCACAATGTTGGCAAACTCTGAAACGTTACAAGCAAGAATCAACATCCACAGAACTTCATTTTTTTTATAGTACTGGAGATGGAACCCAGGGACATTCTACCTCCAAGCTACATCCCCAGTCCTATTCTTTTATTCTTTCTTTTGAAACACGGACTCACTAAGTTGCAGAGGGCCTAAGTAGCTGAGGCTGGCTGTGAACCCGGATCCTCCAGTCTCAGCCTCCCAAGTACTGGGATTACAAGTGTGCGCCACCATGCCCGGCTAGAACTTAATTTTATTTTATTTATTTATTTATTTGCAGTACAGGGGATTGGGGGATTGAACTCAGGGGCATTCTACCTCCGAGCTGTACCCCCAGCCCTATTTTTTATTCTTTATTTTGAAACCAAGTCTCACTAAGTTGTGGAGTGTCTCACTAGGTAGCTGAGGCTGGCCTCGAACCTGGATCCTCCGGTCTCAGCCTCCCGAATGCTGGGATTACAAGCATGCGCCACCACGCCCGGCTAGAACTTAATTTTAAAACATATAAATTTTAAAAAATAATCACCACCACCAAAAAAAAAAAAGGAAAAGAAAAAACCCTAAACTAAAAAGAACCCCCGAAAGAATTTATTAAAAGGAAGATTGAGTTGGGGATGTTTCTCAGTGGTAGAATGCTGGTAAAGGGAAGCAGAGTGGAAACTTTTAGTCTAATGTTTTAAGGATTCATAATACAATAATTTCTTGCCTTCTATTTAAACTCAGGTAAGAAAATTAGGTTTGGGACAGAAAAAACTTCCTAATGGCTTTCTGAATTAATGGTTACATACTCAAGAGCTGTCACTAGGTGATGGGAAGAAAAAATTTTTCTTTCTTACAATTTTTCAAACAGCAGAAAGAGGATAAATGTTGTAAGTTGGCAAAAAGCAACTGATGTCATTAAACTGGACTTCCTTTACAATGGCAACATTATACAATTATAGTAACAACTAGGAAATTATTTGCCAAATATTTAGTTTATATAGGCCTTCCCTGGCTATAATATTTTTCAATGGCTAGTTTTTGTTGGATACATATGTATCCAAATGTTTATATATAAACACCAAAAATAAATAAATATATACATACACACACATACACATATATATTGGGGGGGGGGCGGTACTAGGGCTTGAACCCAGGGGCATTCTACCTCCAAGCTGCACCCTCAGCCCTATTTTTATTTTTGAAACAAGGCCTCACTAAGTAGCTGAGGCTGGCTCGAAACCTGTGGCTCTCTTGTCTCAGCCTCCCAGATAGTAGGATTATAAACATGTGCCACCAAGCCTGGCTTGTTGAGTATTTTTTAAATATACTTTTATTGGTGCATTATCGTCTCACATAATAATGTAAATCATGTTGATAGTGCACACAGTGCTTGGTGCTGCCCCCCCCCACACACACACACCACTATCTCCCCGTCCCCTCTTCCCCATATAAAGTACTGAGACTGACATCGGTATTTTCACATATGTTCCATTGATCCTCATTCCACTCCCTCCCCTTCCTCTACACCACCTCCCTGGCTTCACTGAGGTTTCTCCACTATCTGGAGTCCCTCTGGTATCCCACTCCCACAGAAAACAAAATAAAACTAATAGATATATAAGGAAATGAAAATATGACCATTAAAAGGAGAAAAGCAGTCAATAGAACAGACCCAGAAATTAAAGTGACAATGAAAACAGAATGATGTTAATGTGGCAATTAGAAATATGCTCAAAATGCAAAAGGACTTAAAAATAGGAACGTAATAAGAACTAAATTTTGAAAAGTCATAAGCCGGGATGTGGCATACGCTTGTAATCCCAATACTTGGGAGGCTGAGACCAGAGGATCCAGGTTTGCCGCCAGCCTCAGCCCCTTAGTGAGGCCCCCCACAACTTAGTGAGACCCTGTTTCAAAATAAAGAATAAAAAATAGGACTGGGGGTGTAGCTCAGAGGTAGAATGCCCCTGGGTTCAATCCTCAATACTGCCAAAAAAAAGGTAATAGATTCATTTTAGGAACATTAATATATAAATGGCTGAAATGAAGGAAAATAGTATTTAGCCAAAAATAAAGTAATAGACAGTTGTACTCTATTGATATCCCTAAGAAATTAATTATCCAATTGGAAGGCAATCCTAAATAGTATTGAAAATAAGCTATGACAACTCATCCTAGATATATAATTATTAACTGACTAATGAAAAGAATGTATACTCACTAGATTCAGGGCTTTGTAGTCCAAAGGCTTAGATTCAAAACTTAGTGCAATCATTTGGTAACATGACCCTGGGAAGTTTATTTTACCTCAATGAGCATATACTTCATCTATGAATTGGAGATAATTCTTCCCTAATGCTTTATTTATTTATTTATTTATTTATTTATTTATTTATTTATTTGCAGTACTGGGGATTGAACTCAGGGGCATTCTACCTCCGAGCTACACCCCTAGTCCTATTTTTCATTCTTTATTTTGAAACAGGGTCTCACTAAGTTGCAGAATGCCTCACTAGGCTTACTAGGTAGCCGAGGCTGGCCACAAACCCAGATTCTCCAGTCTCAGCCTCTCAAATGCTGGGATTACAAGTGCGTGCCACCATGCCCGGCTTTCCTAATGCATTTTTGTTGCGAGGATTAAAAGTATACATATTCAGTATAATGTCTATCACTCAATAGAAATTCACATCTTAGTGGTGAATTTTACATATTAAAAAAATATATAAAAAAAACTATATGAGCCAGGCGTGGTGCCCCACACTTGTAATCCTACTACTTGGGAGGATGAGACAGGAGGATTACAAGTTTGTAGCCAGCATCAGCTACTTAGTGAGGCCCTCTGCAACTTACTGAGACCTTGTTTCAAAATAAAGAATAAGCCGGGCGTGGTGGCCCACGCTTGTAATCCCAGCATTTGGGAGGCTGAGACCGGAGGATCCGGGTTTGCGGCCAGCCTCAGCTACCTAGTGAGGCACTCCGCAACTTAGTAAAAGACCCTGTGTCAAAATAAAGAATAAAAAATAGGGCTGGGGTATAGCTCGGAGGTAGAATGCCTCTGAGTTCCATCCCCAGTACCA
>PVLC010035845.1:0-16102 GCA_004027655.1 Graphiurus murinus | reverse complement strand
GAGGAAGGAAGGGCATGCAGGCAACTACAGTGTCTTGAACCCCAAAAGACAAGACCTTTCTGATCATGAGACCTTATAGATCCTAGATACAGTGTGAATACTTTTTTTGTGGGGGAGGGGTACTGGAGATTGAACTCGGGGGCATTATACCTCCTAGCTATACCCCCAGCCCTATTTTTTTATTCCTTATTGTGAAACAGGGTCTCACTAAGTTGTAGAGGGCCTCACTAAGTAGCTGAGGCTGGCCGCAAACCCAGATACTCCAGTCTCAGCCTCCCAAGTACTGGGATTACAAGCGTGTGCCACCACCCCTACTCAGTGTGTACACTTTTGCAATAATAAAAGATGGTATTTCAACATATATCACAATAATTCTGTTCAATGCCTTTTCATTTTCTACTGTAAATCTATGATTTTTTATTAGTTTCTAGAGAAGCAAGTAATAATTAAGTAGTATTTTAACATTATTAAACTCATTAAAACTCATAGATGCACCCAGTAATTTGTTAGATATAGAATTTAGCATAAAGAATAGGGCTTCTTTAAAGTGGTATCCAAGAAGGTTTAGTTACTAAAAACTTAAAAAAAAATTATCACCAAAGAATCCAATGAAAATCTAAGTGGTATTAGGGTACATGTTCACTCAGAGACTTCTAAGACATTTGAAGGGCAGATAAAATTGCAGTGTCCATTATATGAGATTGTTAACTTAAATTCAATTAAATCATCACTACAGTAACGGTATGCCTTAGCCTTGGACTATGGGATACAGTTTTACTATATTTTGATTTAAATATTGTTAAAATTACATGCAGATCATAACACACACACACACACATACATGTAGTATGCACAGTCATCATGAAAAGGGATGTGAGTAGAAATTATTCTTTCTTTAAAATTCTAAATTAAACCTGGGAGTTATGTCAGTAAGTGGTAGGCTGAGTGAGGATTCCAGGTTCAAGACCAGCCTTGGCAAATTAGTCTCAGCAATTTAGTGAGGCCCTGTTTCAAAATTAAAAAAATAAATAAATAAAATAGGGCTGGGGTGTAGCTCAAAGGGAGAATGCCTCTGAATTCAACCCTCAATCACACACACACACACACACACACACACACACACACACACACACACCCTTCCAGATTAGGCTAATTATTGTTTTCACAATCTCTTATGTGGGAGATAGGAGACAACCTTGATTGTTTTCACATTCTCTTATGTGAGGGATAGGAGACAACCTCAGTGTAGTGCCTGGGGTGTGCACAGCTATGAATTACAGTCAATACCCTTCTTTATTTAATGTTAATGGATGCCTTCTGCATTGAGATTTTCCAAAAGTATAAGAGTCCCCCTCCCTTGCTCCCCACCCCTTTCTGCCCTTTTGGAGTGCATGCAAAAACACTTCTAAGTACAGAATGTACTTTCCTTCCATGCAGTCAATTTTTCCTAATGACCATTTATACAAACCTTGGAAATGTTGAGAACAGAGAATTCCTGCAGTAACATAAATAGTTTGCAAGAGCTCTCCCCGTGACCCTATTCCACCGAGAGGATAAGTGTTTCTAATTACTGTATGCTACTAGTCACCCATAAACTGCACACCCTGGTGTGTCTGTTCCTGCTTTATTCAGGTGGTCAGCAATTATAGCCTTGATTCAATGTCAGACTTTAGCCTTAATGCGACATTATGAATGAGTAGATTCTAGGGTTCTTTGTACCATGCAGTGGGAATCACCAAAAAAGCAGCATATTAACCAGTATAAGATTGTCCAAAACAAAAGCAACATTCACCACCAAATTAAGATAAAGAAACTAGCAAGTAGCTCTATAAGGTTGCCTTTCTAAAATTGCGTTTACATAAAGTACTAGTGGTCTCTGATGGGACTGGGCATTCCTTAATTCTTATTGGGCAAAGATGCAGAAATGTCCCCAAGGGAAGCAAAATATGTTCAGCTTCTCAAATTACAGGCTGAAAATAAACACAAATTTCCTGGAAATCTAGATCATATTTTCTGTTCTATTCTTTTCCCTTTCTAATCAGAATTATATCCATTGCAAAATACAAAATCATAAGCCTTTAGCATTAACCTCCTATTTCCTATCTTTTCTTCTCCCCAGACTCACTAGTTAGTAGTATGAATCACCTTCTTAGTAAATATTTGACATCCGAAAAATTCCTTTTGCTTTCATGTGAGCAACTAAACATCAATTAACTTTCCATTAGCATGATTAAAAATGAGGTCATTTGGGGTCCTTTAATAATTTTATCAGAGAACTTTGTCATTTTAATAATGAACTTGTTACTGGGTTTCTATTATATAGGGTCAGTTAACCAAATATCTTCTAATTTAAATATATGTTAATGCAAACTTCCTTTTCTATTATATCTTTGCCACTAATTTATCGTGGTACTTCTACTTTGAATATCTGTTAACAAACACGATTGTCTAATGGGTGCTTGGTTTGTGGCTGCAAAGAAAATAAGGGCTTTCGGATGCTAATGTCATGAATGAATTATTTGATTATGTGGTCTCTTTATAACATGGTAAAATGACGTGTGTGTGTGTGTGTGTGCATGTGAATGAATGACATGTGTTCAGTATTGAGCAGAACTGAGCCCCCGGCCTGTCCTATCTGTACCATCTTTGTCCTCTATAACTCTGTGATAGTGTCCTAGAATTCATGTACCCATTTCTTCCCTAGGTTTAATTTCAGGATATAGCAAATGAGTGTGATGAATTATCTTATTAGGAAAAATCTTATAGCATGAGAATTCCCTCTCTCTCTCTCTCTCTCTCTCTCTCTCTCTCTCTCTCTCTCTCTCTCTCAGCTGTCCAAAGTCCTGGAACCAAATTGAAAGGCAGATTCTAATATTCTCCCAGGAATAATCCTTATATATCCTTATTTGGGAACTGATGTCTGTAACAAAAGACAGATTAACAAGAGAAAAACATACAGAAGTTTGTTCACATTTATCTTTCATATCTACAGAGGAGACTCCCAGAGAAAAAGTGCTTCTCAAAGACATAGCTTAGAATTCCAGCTTATATAACATCTTCAGCAAAGAATGGTGATTTTTTTCTAGGGTCTAAGTCATCTTCAGTGGGGAATATTTGTTCTCCTTGTCGTGGAAGAAGACAGGAGAACCATGCCTTTTGTCTGTGCATCTGTATCTCAATCTGGGATAAACAGAGAAACAGCAGAGAGCTTTCTTGCATCTGCTTCTAATTAATTTTCTTCATATCAACAATTCCATGTATTCTGGGTCTTCACACTCACAGGTAGGAATCTTATCCTTTTGTTGCTCTTAGGTCATTTTTCAGCCCTCTAAAAATCTCCAAAAGACATGTTTAACTACCTCACATTGTTTTTGAACTTGCAAACTAAATTCGAAGCCAGCCTCAGAAACTTAGCAAGACCCTATCTCAAAATAATAAATAAATAAATAAATAAATAAATAAATAAATAAACAAACAAACAAGGCTGGGGATATAGCTCGGTAAAGAGCTCCCTGGGTTCAATACCCAATACCACATAAATACATGCACAAATTGCATAGGGTTGAAAACTTTCAAGTCAGATAGGACTAGAGAGTTCTATTTATGCCATGGTGAGGCTTGAGCCCTTTTGTCATAAACACGGGACAGGATTTTTTCTCCATCTTCCCCAAAGCTCAGCTTCACACTCAGACAGACTCTTACTAAATGCTGGCCACTTACAAAGGGCCAATGGGAGGAAGCAGGAATGGCAAAGGGATAGTTGTAATGCTAAGATCACAAAAAGATAAATGGAACAGGAGTCTAACACTCATAAAAAGAGTTTTATGACTGGTGGCACCCACCTGGAACCCCAGTGTTTGGGAGGCTGAGACAGGAGGATTGCAGGTCCCAGCTCATCCTCAGCAACTTCGCAGGGCCCTTAGAAATTCAGTCAGACCCTGTTTACAAATAAAAAATAAAATAGGGTTAGATTTGTAGCTCAGAGTTTGATTGCCACCATGTTCAATCTGCAGGACACCCCCCCAAAATAAAAGGGGTTCATCCTTGGCTTTATATACTAAAAACTTCTCTCTTCTTTCTTCTCTCCCTTCTCCTCCTCTTCCTCCTCCTCCTCCTCCTTCCTCTCTCTCTTCTCTTCTTTTTCTTCTTTCTCTTTCCCTCCCTCCCTCCCTCTCTCCCTCTCTCCCTCTCCAGAAGCAATCTGAGGGACATGACTACACTCCTTTTGTTTCATTCATGATGAAGAGGACAGAAATGATACTCTTTCCTGACTTGCACTAGCATCTCCTTTTACAGCATACCAGGGCTATGCAACATTTTTTTCTTCAGTCAGAATGTAACTGTTCTTCTGTTATCATTAGACTACTTGTATATCTAATAATATAGTGTAAATTTTGCTTTTTATACATACACATACTCTTTCCTTGTTTTACTTTTTTCTCCTAAGTTATTGAGAAAAATACCCCCTTCTTATTGTAGCACTCAAAGCAAAGATGTTCCTGCTGGGATGTCCCTCTGTGACTGGAGTGTATCATATAGACCATATGAAGTATAATTCTGAGTCCTTACTTGACCAGGTCCCCTGCCCTAACTGTCATACATGAATGGAAGCATCTAATATTTCTGGGGCCATTAACATGTGATTTTTGCATGAATACAATAAGCAAGAATTTCTCTTCTACCTCTGAGACTTAGGAATTGAATGAATCTTTTAAAATACCCTTAAAAATAAACAGCACAGCGTCTTCCTGTCCTAGATGTGTCAATCAAGATGTTTGCATGGTTCTGCTGAGAGTTCCTATTTGCTAAATGGAACAAGATGGTTTGGGAGTGAGGCATCTGACATAGGCTGGCCTGAAACTTCAACTATTAGGGTACAAGGAGGCACAGGATTACCGGACTTCTTTTGTCCCTGAAATTAGATCTGAAACTATGGATTAAAGAGGTGGTTAGCAACAGAAATTGAAATATTAACTTTAAAAGGATATTGACAACTTTTCAAAGCACTACTAACTATTCTTGTCATAAGAGATATTAGTTTCCTCGATGATTATTTTTGTCACAAAAGGAAATTATTAAACTAAAATATTCACATGAATTCTAAAATGTGAGTTGTCTCTTAAAATTCTGTGGATGGTTATCTTTATAAAATTTGAGAAGTAAAGCATAGGGCATAAAGATGTGTGTGTTTGTGTGTGTAGCGGGGAGAGACTGCTTTCCCTGGAGATATAGCTAAAGAACAATTGGCTCACTAAAACGTTTTTCCTCTGACATTTCATGCCTACCTTGAACAAAGGGTTTTCAAGCTGTTCCACAGCTGGATTCTGAATGAGTCCAACAATTAGTTTATCTGACAAAAATGTGCTCCTAGACTCCCAGCCTCAGGACCTCTGCCTCCAACAAAGAGAAATTGATTCTTCAAGGCAATTGTTTTCACATGTTAAATGGTACCTCGAATGCTTCATTCATAATTCCTTCTGCATAAACCTTTAGATTATGGCAAGTTATTAGAATACTTCAGGCTATTTATCATGCTCTTATCAGCAATACCCAAACAAAGAACCAATCTTGTAAATTCCAAAGTAGTATTATAGCAAAAACAAAGCAAGGTGACTTTGGTTTGTCCAGGAAGCATAGCTTTGTCTTTGAATGAGTGGAAATCATTCCTCCATTCCTCAAGTTCTATATTTTTGGATGGGGTGCCCTTGTGAAATATTTGCCAGGTCAAATTTTGGCTGACCTATGGTGCTGTTGATCTTGGCTGGCTGGCACGCTATGCTCTAGTCTTATCTAAGTTATCTGAGTTTCGATGGATCCTCATACCCAATAAAACACATTTTCAAAACATGTGATGTGATTGCATTGCAGTGATGTCGTGGGTTGAAATGTGTCCCCCAGAGATATGTTGAAATCCTAACTCCCAGCACCTGTGAATGTGACTTGACTTGGAAAAGTTACCTTGCAAGTATAATCAAGTCAAGTTGAGATCATTTTAGAGGAGCATGAGACTCTAGTCCAAAATGGCTGGTATCCTTATATGAAAAGCAAAAGAGACACAGGAACACAGAGATGAAGGTCATATAAGGACACACACAGAAGTTGGAGTGATCCATCTACAAGCCAAGGAATGCTGAAGGTTGCCTACAAACCATGAAAAATGAGGAGACAGGCATGGAACAAATTCTTTCTCCGAGCCTATGAGCAAGGACTCACCCTTAACTTCACCTGGGTTTTCAGGCTTGTGGCTTCTAGAACTGAGAAACCACATTTCTACTGCTTTAGAGCATCCATTTGTGGTCATTTTTATGGCAGCCTTAGAAAATGCATGCATGGGGAAATAAATGGATTTTTTCCAAATGAAGTGTAAACATGACGCAATCAGACATTCAAAAGAGGAACAGTTCTTGAAATCATGGAGTATCTGTGTCTTGCTCTCTGTCTCTGTGGCTTCCTTATTATCTTGTGCATATGTAATCCCCTTCTACTAGCAAGTTTAGAGTCTGTCTGTGGTATAGAGGTCCACAGCTAATTTTGCATACTACCCAAACTAGGTAAAATAGAACAGAACAAAAACAAAACCAGAAAAACCCAATGTCAAGGTAGACTAAAAGATGGAACACATATATTCTTTGTCCCTTTCTTTCTTCTTTGTGTGGAATTTTGCTTCCAAAGAACCATAGAATAAGATGGTTCCTAAGTTTTACTCATTTTATATAATGAATATTTAAAAAAACAGGTGTAAAAATCTCCTTTATTTCTATAGTAAATCGTGTCTATGCCTTACCAAAAAAAAAAAAAAAAAAAAAAAAAGGATTTATTTGCATTAAAAAAAACTCAAAAAGAAACTCATATTTTTGTATATGTGTATATATACATATGCTGGGATTCAATTTAAATGTTTAACAACTGGTGAGTGCAGGTGTCAGCCTACCAAAACAGCCACTGTCAAAGGCCACTAAAATAGCAGGGGAGCCTGGAGAGACATCAGGGATATGCCATATTATGTTAGCCTTATGTGCATGTAAGTAGGTGTGTACCCAAAATACCTGTATTTGATATTCAACTATAAATAAAATGTTTATAGAACTAATAGAACATTCAGGTTATAATTTCTTTCACCAAACAGGATTTCTTTTCTTTTTCTTTTTTGTTCTCCTTTGATTTCCTTGAAGGGAGGGACTGAGTTTATTTTATTTTACTTATTTATTTTTTAACATACTTTTACAGATGCATCGCAGTCTCACATCATAATGTAGTTTAGAATGATAGGGGCATCCATGCACACAGCACTTGGTGAGCTTCCCTCAGATCCCACCCCATTCCTCCCCTTCCCCATACATGACATTGAGCTTGGCTTTGGTAATTTCACATGCATACATTACCTCAATGGAAGCGTTTCCTTCATTAAGCCCACCCCTCACCACCCTCCCCTAGACCTTCCCCATCACTCACTCCACTGGGGCTTCTCTTCTATTATATAAAATCTCTCTCCTGTCCGTACTACTCCGTAGCTTCCCCATATGAGAGAAAACGTATGACCCTTTCCTTTTTTTAACTGGCTGATCGCGCTTAACACAATGTTATTTAAGTCCATCCATAGTCCTTCAAAGACATAATTTTGTTCTTCTTGGTTGCCAAGTAGAATTCCTCTGTGTGCATATCCCATAATTTTGTAACCCATTCATCTGTTGATGGACACCTAGGTTGGTTCCATCATTTGGCTATTGTGAATTCTGCTACTATAAACATGGATATGCATATCCCTATAATATTCTGCTTTTGAGGGGCTGAGTTTTGATGACCTACATTCTCAAGATTGAACGCTGTATCTACATGTGATGGGTTACCAAATGCTGATTCTTTGAATAAATAAAACCATTATAAGTGACCATTTCAAATAAAAACTTTATAAAAATCAGTCTTTCTTTTTAAGATGTGAGGCAATCTAGCCTTGGTAGAAGTTGGAAGTAGGCATAAGCCATGTTTAGCATTTTAGAATTTTTTTCAATGTGACTATTTTTTCTTTTTGATTGAAAATGAAGCTACATGAAATGGAAGTTTTCAAAAGTGCTTCTTTTTTTGCATTGGACTATCTCTATTTTTAAATATTCTAAAGTATGGTGACATCAGTGTTTAGTGTCAGCCTCAAGGTTTTATAAGAGCTGCTGTTCTTCTTTGGCTATTTGAGGAAGCCAAGTGTCTTGGTCATTTCTGGCATCTATGACTGTGACATGAGTTATGTCTGTGAGCCTCCAGGTTTCCATGTGGTCTGAACAAAGTCATTGGGTAAAACATGCCATTCTGATGTATCGTTAATATCCAAGTAATGACTGCCAAATGCATTTATAACCTCGAGGGGAAAGTATTCTATGTGTTTTATATGTAGCAGTGCCTAAAACACTTCAAGTGGAAATCTGTATTTATTATTGCTAAATGAAAGCATGTAATAATGTATATGAAAACTCTTGAATACCCATAGACATAATTTAAAGAACTCTTAAATACTTGAGTAGGAAAATTGATTAAAATAATCCAAATATTAAGAGATAGTCTGCTTGGTATATTTTTAGTAAGATTATTGTGACTTGTCAAGTTATAATATTTATGTAATCATTAAATTAAATAATACAATGTTGAAAAAATAAATATTTGGTTAAATTATATTTGTAATCTCTTAGAAATATTTGGTGCGTATGAAATCATAGCAAACAAAATAGCCTATACAATGAATTGAGTTTTAACTATTAAGGTATGAATATTACTAAAAAGTTCACTTCATAAAACACCTTACATTTTATGAAAACGAATTAAAAATACATCAACTATGAAGCATCAAATTTTTCTAATAAGAAAGAAATTCCAAAAATTCATCTATGCCATCCACGATAAAAGTCTGTCTCAAGAAATACATGGTAAGAGCAAAGAAATATATAGAAAGCAGAAGAAAATGGTAGAGAAAAAAGGAACTTATTTATTTACCTATTTTATTTAAAGACAGAATTTACATTTATTATAAGAATTTTTTATAATTTTGAATTTACAAAATAATTTATGATGCTTTGGGTGACAAATTGTTTTTAGTAGTTAAATACTTTTTATAACTGCCCAGGCAGTGAAACCTCAGAATGTGGTTACTTCCAGAAAATAACACTTCTGAAAATATTTTCACTGAATTATATTCAGGTGTGCACTAAAAAGCTCATGCTATCAATCAAGGTGACACTTGAGTTTGAGCCTCTATGAAGTGTTTCATACATGAAAACTGTGTCAGGAGGAGCAATTCTGCAAGCTGATAGGACTGTGGAATTACTGTTCTTGAACTAAAGTGTCTAACTTTGAAAAATAAACCCACAATTACAATGAAATTGTAGTGGTAATTATTTGATTCAATATCAGATTCATATGCATGTGCCAGAGATCCACTCTCTCTGGTGACAGTCAATGCTAACACCGACATCAGCTGTGTATTTATTTTAACATTGTATCTATCATTCATTCAGTATTAGTTTGCTCATGTTGCTGTAACAAATTGCCATAGACCAGTGGCTTCAAAAACAAACATGTATTTCTCTTAGTTCTGGAGGCTGAAAAGCCAAAATCAAGGTGTAGGCATATTGGGTTTGCAATTTCCTGTTAGTAGATGACCACATTTTAGGCATGTCCTCACATGGAGTTTATCTCTTTCATGTCTTTTTTTATAAGGGTACCAGTCTCATTCGAGAGGACTCCACATTTCCCCCTTAATCACTGCCTACTTTTCCCTACTTCCTAATACTATCACATTAGGTACTGAGGCTTCAACAAACAAATGTGAGGTAGGCATAAGCATTTAGGTTATAGTCCAAAATATGTATTTTGTTTGTTTATAGACATATATATATATATATATATATATATATATATATCATTTGTCTGCATCTAAAAATGAAATCATAATCTGGTTTCAGTGTTTTACAATGCAACATTCCACACTCTTAACTCACCTTCTTGTCCCAACTTGAAACAAGATAATAAATAATATGTAAAATTTCACTTGATTATGTATTGAGTAGTTTTTTTTTCCTGTATCTTAGAAAGAATTTATATTAGTGTCAAAAATTATAGCTAAGTAACTAACAACATAAGAAAGAATATTCTCTGAATATTAGCTCTGTTTCAAAATGAAGCTTGACTTATCAAATTTGTTTGCCATTTTCCTATCTAAGTTGTGTGATTTCTGGTACAGGAGATTCATAATTAAGTAGAGAATTGAACTAGAAAATACTAAGTTCCCCTTCAAATCTAGGGTTGTAAAATTAGATTTTTTATTTCACTATTGGCTTTGCCTCTGCCCCGAACAACTTGTCATTATCAACGAACCATTGTCATTATCAATGTTTGTTTAATTAAATCTATCAGGTGTTGAATGACTGCTTAGCACTATCTTACATACTATATGAATTTGTATTCTAGCTGCAACTTTTTTTCTGGTGTAATATAATGCACAGAAAAAAAAAAAGTACACCTTCTGGACACTGAAAGTTGAAAAGCAGACACCTGCATCAAGTTCAAAATAGAGAGTGTGACCAGAATCTTTTCAGGACTTCACCCTGAGTCTCCTTCCAGGTTACAGGTGCACTTCACTGGATTGTGATGATTACTTCTTAGTTTCATCTTGATTTTCCTACCTATGGAAGCATTGCTGACTTTTGTCTCTTTTTGCGCTTTACATGGATGGAATCATACTGCACACACAAACTTGGAAACACTCCTCAATCTCCATTTTTTTTTTTTTTTAGATTCTGGCTCCCTATCTGTCTCTCTCTCTCTTTGTCTCTGTCTCTGTCTCTCTCTTTCTCGGTACTGGGGGGTTGAACCCAGGGGCATTTTACCTCCGAGCTACACCCCCAGCCCTTTTTACTTTTATTGTTTTGAAACTGGGTCTCTCTAGGTTGCTGAGTCTTGCTAAGTTGCTGAAGCTGGTCTCGAACCTACTATCCTCCTGTCTCAGCCTCCCAAGTATTAGGATTAGAGGTGTGCGCCACCACGCCCAGCCCCTGTCAATATCTTTAATACTATTCTAGTCTTAGTTATTGTTAATTTCCACAAATGAAAAAAAAAAATCTGGCTTTTGATTTTGAAAATCTTCACTCTTCAAAGAGGAGGTGATGATATGTTTGGGTAGAGATAAAAACATTATAAAATGATTGTATGAGAGAGTGTGATATTGACTGGGCTTAGAAAACATAGGCTGATCACTGTTTGAATTCAGCACACCTGTTGGGTGTGGTCATGGGTTTCAGATGAGACCAAGAGCCTGGACACATGATTTTTTTCCAACTCTATTAAGATGAGGACTGCAGATGTGAAGGGAATAAAGAGAAGGATGTAAGCAGGACTGGTTGTCACTGAGAAACATGTTGAAACTGAAGAGCACAAGAGATCTGGGACTGCGTGCAGAGGAGTGATTCCAAGAAATTCTCTGTGTGGAATTTCAGCAGGGAAAGGAAGCAAATAAAAACATGAGTAGGGAGGGGAGGAAGATCACAAAAGATCACCAAACTAGTCCCATAAAGAGAGGGAGGTGAGCCAGATTGGTGACACAGGACTGTAATCCCAGTACTTGGAAGGCTGAGACAGGAGGATTAAAGGTTTGAGAACAACCTTAGCAACATAGAGAGGCTTTCAGCAACCTAGCAAGACCCTGGTTCAAAGCAAAAATGTTTAAAAAAAAAAGATTGGGGATGTAACTCAGAGGTAGAATGCCCCTGAGTTCAAGGGAGTGAGGTGTTTGGGGGACTGGAGGATTCGTGTTGACACTGAGGCACCAGAAGGGGATAAGCTGAGAAGGAAGCAGCATCTAAAGAATGGCGTGACCCAGTCAGGAATGGTGGTGCAGGCTTACAATCTCAGTACATGGGAGGCTGAGACAGGAGGATCACAAATTCAAGGACAGCTTCAGCAACAGAGAGAGGCTCTCAGCAACCTAGTAAAACGCTATTTCCAAAGCCAAATCTGAAAAGTTCTGGGGGCATAACTTAGAGATAGAATGCCCCTGAGTTTAATTTCTAGTACCACAAAAAAGAAGAAAGAATGAGTGAGGTGACCCAACTGAAGATTGTGGACAGGTGTGGACCAGGACAAAATCTGGGCTCTGAACTTAGAGAAGACTGAGGACTGAAATCTTTGAGGATCTCAATAATATATTTATATTTATATTTATATTTATATTTATATTTATATTTATATTTATATTTGTATTTGTATTTGTATTTGTATTTGTTTTGTATTTGTATTTATATTTATATTTATATTATCTATATTTGTATTTATAAAATATATATTTAAAATATGCCACCCTAATGGATGTGAAATGGGTATCTTATTGTGGTTCTTCTTTGCATTTTCATAATTAGGGATTTTTGAGCAGCTTTTCATGTGATTATTGGTCATTCATTCATATGTTTTCTTTGGAGAAACATCTATCCAAGTCCTTTTCCCACTTATTAAAATTTCTTTCTACTGCTAGTCAACCAGAGGCTCATCTGATTCGTTCATCTTTCAGGGGTCATTTTCATTTATTTTACTGACGCCCCTTACTCGTATAATTATATTTGACATTTAAGTTGTTTCAAGCAACTAGGATTAATCTGGTTTCTATTACTCCATCTATGGTCAAAGTAGACTCATTCAGTCAATGTAATATTAAATTTTTTTTAGGATTCTTTTTTTTTTTTTTGCGGTACTGGGGATTGAACTCAGGGGTATTCTACCTCCAAGCTACACCCCCCAGCCCTATTTTTTTATTCTTTATTTTGAAACAGGGTCTCACTAAGTTGCGGAGTGCCTCACTAGGTAGCTGAGGCTGGCTGCGAACTCAGATCCTCCGGTATCAGCCTCCCAATTTAGTAGTCTTAATTTCCACTATGTAACTAATGCCTATCGCTTTGATCATATTGTCTCTATCTATAAGTTTTTACAGCATAAATCTGTCCCCACAGGTTGACATCTAATATAGAAGTACAATCAGTTTAGAAAAAGACTGTATTTACATATAAGGACATTCTCTAGCAACTCAGTTGCTGACTTGCATTCTGTAGGATTGATCGTAGAGCAGTCTAACTTGCAAAGCATTGTCATTAAATGTTTTTTTTTTCCTGGGGTCAATAGAGCCAATTTCAGCATTATCATTAGCATAATTTGTCCTATTAATCACAGTCTGGGTTCTAGAAAAGGATATCAACCTTCCAATGCAGATAGCACTTCAATGGTTTCATATTAATACAATTGGTTGTAGTCTTAATTATTTTCCTGTTTCTCATTTTAAATTGAAACCTAAAAACAACTTATGAGGAGGAAAAGTAATTAGACATACTGAACTTTCTTTTTTTTTTTTACTTGCTTTGGATTACATACTGCGGCAATGTAGATGAGACCGCAGAATCCTATATTTAAAATGTGTAGGCTCATGGGAAAAATATTTATAGGTTCATTTTAATATGCCAGTTTTTATACTTAGCTATCTTTTGGCAATTATTCAGTAATCATATGAGACTTTGGACTTCCTTTGAAAATGCATAATTTTAGAAAAAAGATAACATGAAAAAAAAAATCTCTCATTGTATTTTTCTCCTGCTAGTGAAGGTGAACTTATTTTGGAATGAATCAGTATTGTGCTGTCATTAAACATGAGTATCTGCACTGTTAATCATCCTTTCCAAGTCTAGCAGCATTTCTGCAATACCATTGTTGAGGATGAAAAATCGTAAGTCATCTACTTTGACGGCTACACAGCTTCAATAAATGTGATGTGTCAGCGTCTTCATTTCTAAGGGATTTTTTTTTTTTTTTTTTTTTTTTTGCTGCCTATAATTTTCTCAGAAGGAATCAAGTTATAAAAAAGAGACCACACTCATGCAAATGAATAGCACATTTTGGCTCAGGTTGCCCTGCTAAATTTTACACTTAATAAATAATAAATGAAGATACTAGAAGGGAGAAGCTATTCTGGAAACAGCACTTTGCTCCTAGAAAGAGCTTTCTGCAAGAAGCACTGAATTTTGTACTAGGCCAGCAGCTCGGCATCTCAAACACAACAATAATTACCATTGTGATTCGGTTTAGGAAGTGACTTATGGGATAAGTGCATCCAACACCATATTATTTTTTTCGTTGTAGCTCTATTTAGTTTCTTTTGAAAGGGATGACTTAAAACCTATTGTTATTCACTTTGATTACTTTGGAGGCAGAACAGAATTAGGAAGATCTTTTTATCATTATTATAATTGTAATTATAATAATGATGATGATGATTATTAATACACTAGACTTTAGTTCAAAAGAAATAGTTGGCTATTTGAACATCCCATTATACTTAGGAGATGTACATGTGAATGTTTTAAGGAGAAAAGGGACATCATTCTTCCAAACATCAGCTTTACTGGGGATATTCCTTAGAATAAAAATACACTAAAAGAATGAAAAAAAAGTCCTATTAAATGACAATGTGTTATTTGAATATACAGCAGGCTATCACAAAGATATGTGGGTATTTCTCTGAACTGACAGAACACCTTACCTAGTGATATTTCTCTAGAGATGGAAAATCATTCTAGCTAAACGGATAGTTCCATTTTCAATCATTCTAGATTCTGAAACTTTCAGATGCTGCCTCTGAAGGATGGCAATTAAAACTTTCAGGGTGTTTAAAAGATCTCTTTTGTTCTGAGTATTTCCCCAAAATGAGGTGAGAGGAGGAGAAGAAATTCAATATTTTCAATTCCTCTCTGTGGATATTAGAAAGTTGACAGATGGTGGGTCATTTCACTAATTTTCAACCTGGCTTGATTACAAAATTTTAGAACATGAGCTGTGCAGTTTTTATAGTTTTCATGATTTCTTGTTTGAGACTTTAATGAACTTTTTTCCCTTTTCTTTCAAAATTTCTTTTGAGTACTCTGAAGTACAGGATCAAAAACTAAAATATCTTTCTTTATTTGGTATTAGGGTTTGAACCCAGGGGCATTCTACTTCTGAGCTACACTCCCAGCCCCTTTTTTTATTTTGAAACATGTCTTGCTAAGTTTCTGTACCTGGTTTTGAACCTGCCGTATTCCTGGTTTAGCCTCCCAAGTACTGGGATTACAGGTGTGTGCCACCATGCCTGGCTTAAAAATCCTTTATAACATTAAGGTTTGTATCAGTCTCCTGTGATAGCCATAGCAAACTGGCACAAAGAATGTCTTACAATAGCAAAAATCTGTTTTCTCATAATTGTGGAATCTAGACCCAAGATCATTATGTAGGCAATACCATCCTTTCTCTAAAACTCTTAGTACAATCCTTCCTTTCTTCTTCTTGCCTTTTGGTGGTGACCCTCAGTCCTTGGCTTACAGCAAAATCACTCCAGTTTTTGCAACTGTGGTCACATGATATTTCCCAGTGTATCGACCTTTTTTTTTTTTCAGTACTAGGGATTGAACTCAGGGGCATTCTACCTCCGAGCTACATTCCCAGCCCACTTCTTTATTCTTTATTTTGAAACAGGGACTCACTAGGTAGCTGAAGCTGGCTTCGAACCTAGATCCTCCAGTCTCAGCCTCCCAAATGCTGGGATTACAAGCGTGTGCCACCATGCTGGCTTTTCTTGACCTTTTTAATAAGAACCTCAGTCTTACTGGATGAGGGCCCACCTCCAATGACCTCATCTTAACTTGATTACGTTTGTAAAAACCCTATTTCTAAATAAGACCACATTCACATTTACAAGGGGCTAGAACTTCAATATATGGACTTGGGAACCACAATTCAATTACACATCAAGGTTCTATACCAACAAATAAAATTTAAGAAGTTGAAACTTTTCTTGTTTTTTTTAAAAAGGATAATTTTGTATCCAAAGTATTGTTAAAAAGTAAACAAAGAGCCGGGCGTGGTGGCGCACGCTTGTAATCCCAGCATTTGGGAGGCTGAGACCGGAGGATCCGGGTTCGCGGCCAGCCTCAGCTACCTAGTGAGGCACTCCGCAACTTAGTGAGACTCGGTTTCAAAATAAAGAATAAAAAATAGGGCTGGGGGTATAGCTCGGAGGTAGAATGCCCCTGAGTTCAATTCCCGGTACCGC
>PVLC010035844.1:0-16102 GCA_004027655.1 Graphiurus murinus | reverse complement strand
CAGTTACACTTCAGATAGAGGTTTAATATCTAGGATATACAAAGAACTCAAGAAAATCGCAACTAAGAAAGCAAATAACCCAATCAAAAAATGGGCAAAGGATCTAAATAGACACTTCACAAAAGAAGAAATACAAATGGCCAATAAATGTATGAGGAAATGTTCCACATCATTGGCAATCAGGGAGATGCAAATCAAATCTACCCTGAGATTCCACCTAACTCCAGTCAGAATGGCAATCATAAAAAACATGAACAACACCTGCTGGCGAGGGTGTGGAGAAGTGGGAACCCTAATACATTGTTGGTGAGATTGCAAACTTGTGCAACCACTGTGGAAAACAGTATGGAGGATCCTCAGACGAATGGGAGTGAACCTACCATATGACCCAGAAGAAAACTTTTAGAGGCGATGGATATGTTAATGGCATTGAGGTGATGAATTGAGGTGATAGTGTCATGGGTATATACTTACCTTCAAACTCACCAAGTTGCATATATTAAATGTGCAGCTTTTATGTCAATCATATCTCTTTTTTTTTTTGGTACTGGGAGTTGAACCCAGGGGAAGTCTACCTCCGAGCTACATCCCCAGCCCTATTTTATTTTTATTTTGAAACAGGATCTCGCTAGGTTCACAAGAGTCTCACTACTTGCTGAGGCTGTCCTTGAACCTGCTATCCTCCTGTCTCAGCCTCCCAAGTATTAGGATTACAAGCATGCACTGCAACACCCAGCTTTCAATCATATCTTAATAAAGTGGGTTGGAAAAGTTGTAGAAAATTTACAGTAAAGAAATCTTTAAAGGAAAGGGAATCTTATACCATGTTGTCAAAGCTAAGACTAGATGGATTTATGTATAGGGTTTTTTAAAAAACAAAGTATAGGGATACAAAAGTAGAATTTGGCTTTTTCTTTGTTAACAATGACAAGATAGTCTTGGATTATTGGTCAGTTCTTATAAGAGAATTTCTTTAAAAGATTTTCTATATCTTTTAGGTAACCCACTTAGGTTTTGTGCTTTATGATAACCTTTATCTTGTTCTTGATTTAAGAGAGCTCAGTCTCTATTTTTTTAAGAGTTAATTTTTATACACTCATGTTATCTCCTATAGTTTTTACATGTTTAATGTTACTTTAGTTAAATAGGTAGCTAGATATTGTTTCATAGTGACATAGGACCTTATTTAGTCAAGTGTTCAAACCTCTTGACATCCTTGACAACTTTTCCTTCCCCATATCAACTTCTTAAGTGAAATCTTCTTGATCTTGAACTTATTTTATTATTTCCCAGAGGACCCCTGACAAATCTCAAAAGATTTGCTTTTTTCACTTTAAACATTATTTAAAAATAATTGGAGGGAAGAGGAAGGATCAGTGAAGGAATCACTTCCATTGACATTATGTATCTATGTGAGAATACCAAAGCCAGTCTCAGTACCATGAGTGGGCTAGGGGAAAGCTCACCAAGTGCTATGTGCATGTATGTCCCTATCACTCTGAATTACTTTATGATGTGAGACTATAATGCACCAATAAAAGCATAAAAATAATTAGGTTTATTTGATATGCTCAGTTACATGAAAAACATGATCAAATAAGAAGAGATTCTTAATCTTCCCTAGGTTATATTTGTATGGATAAAAGTTATTAATATAAACCTTTTAAAAATTGTAACTTACATATAGGAATAAATCATTCTAATAAAAGCATTTCAAAAATTGTATAAATATTCTAGAAATTGTAAATTACATTCATAGGAGTAAATATTTTTAACATAAGCATTTCAGAAATCATATAAACTTCCTAGAAATTTGTCAATATCCTCACTGTTCTTGAAATGTCCTGGTATAATGCTGTCAGTCATGATTCTGGTCCTTATTTTTAAAAGGCGTATGCCACAGAATCAAATTTCCTTGTCAAATAAACTCACTAGATCTTTAACCACTACCATTTAAATTCTTTTGCCATCCATAGGTAGTTTTTGTTTTAATTTTTTTTTCTGAAGGCATTTGTAATCAACCATAGGCTTAAGTTCTTCACCTTCAACAAAAAGCGACTGTTTCATAGATCCATGAACAGCACTATGACAGGAACACTGGGGTATAGACTCCTGGTGGCATTGCTTAAATAACCTTGAGACTATCCACTGGACTAAATAAGAAGTTACATAGAAGAACTTCTATGTAGAAGAAAAGTTTATCGGACCCTGAAACTAACCAAAGATCAAACTGAGCAAGAATTAATTACATGGGACTAGCTGAACTGATAAAGAATGGTTGTGATTCTTATGACTTTTGTTTGGAATATTACTAGTTCTTTAATGTTCTATTTTTCTGAATATAATGAACTCGTTCCTATTTTTCTTGATATCTATAATTTATTGGAATATACTTTGAACAAAAATGAACCCTTTTTCTTTTCTCTCTATCTAGTCCCCCTGTTTGGAAACACTTATTAAGTATTCTTATTTCCACGGCAATATAATTAGCTAAATGAGTTCAATAAGAAACTATCCTCCTTGTTTTTTTTTTTTGTTGTTGTTCTTTGTTTGTTTTTTGCGGTACTGGGGATGGAACCCAGGTGCATTCTACCTCTGAGCTATGCCCCTAGTCCTATTTTTTATTCTTTATTTGGAAACAGGGTCTCACTAAGTTGCGGAGAGCCTCACTAAGTAGCTGAGGCTGGCCGAGAACGAACCCGGATCCTCCAGTCTCAGCCTCCCAAGTACTGGGATGACAGGCATTTGCCACCACGCCCGGTGAAACTGTCCTCCTTGTAACAGGACATAATTTAAAAATAGTTACATTATTGAGGCTTTTTGAGAATGTCATATTTGAGAATGATAGATAAAATCAGATAGGATCAGACAGGGGTTTTGTTGGTAATAGGGATTGAACCTAAGGAGTATTCTACCACTGAGCTACACCCCCAGTCCTTTTTATTTTGTATTTTTGAAACAGGGCCTCACTAAGCTCTTGAGGGCCTTGCTAAATTGCTGAGGCTGACCTTAAACCTGTGATCCTTCTTTTTTTGCCTCCAAAGCATTGGGATTACAGGCATGCTCCATCATGTCTGGCTGACCAGACAATTTTAAGGAACCAAGGCTGACTTCATGGAGCCAATGCTTACAAAGCCCTCTAGGAAAAACTATCTTCGTTCCTGGATCACAGATTTCCCAGTCTTACAGATGAGGAAGCAAGTCACTTCCTGGCAGGCCCAGAAACATTAGAATATTTTTGAGGCTTCGAGAATAGAGTAATTCACCCAAATTTATAGGTATTGGCAGATGAAGTCTGGGGGTGAGTTCTTGGCTCAGCTTCCTAGCCTCAAGAGGCTTTTGAACATCTAATCTGAGATTCTTTATGTAAATTTCCAGTAAAGCAAACTTTAAAAGATCGATTTAGACAGTCCTCATTATTGCTACATTATGTAAATCATAGGGACAAATCTAAGGGGACCAGGCCTATTTCATAAGCAATAACTTTATTTTGTTATCTTTGATTAAAAAGAGGGCTAACTATAGAGAAAAGTTTTGTTCCAATGGAAAATTATAGGACACCCTTCTGGGGTGTCATATCCAAATTCTCTTTAAGACTTTGTTATCTTCCTGCCAATTGGATTGGCACTTATCATCTTATACATTTTGCCAGTCCTTGCCAAATTCTCAGTTCTTCTAGTTTCCTCCAATACCTGGTTACAGCTCTCCAAATCAACAGAACTTCTGGTCTTTCAAGCACCATCCTATAGTCATCACTGAGAACTAAAACCAGGCTGCCCAGATCTTTATTGCAACTCTAAGTTGTCTGTTTGGACACAACCCCCTCCCTACTCCCCATACCCCACTGGGATCTAAAGAAGCCTGTGCCCAGCACACTTGTAATCCCAGTACTTTGGGAGGTTGACACGGGAGGATTGTAGGTTTGAGACCAACCTCAGCAACTTAGTGAGACGCTGTTTCAAAATAAAAAATAAAATAGGGCTGGGGGTATAGCTCAGAGGTAGAATGCCCCTGGGTTCAATCCCCAGTAACACACACACACACACACACACACACACACACACACACACACACACACACACGAAACCTTGCTAGTTGAAGCTGGCCAGTGGCAACCTTCATGCCTGAAGCTGCTGCTGTATGGGCCACGCAGGATGCTTTAAGCTCAATATCGAGAAATCTTCTCAATGGAATGCCCTACTACTAAATCTAACAGGTGGTTTTGTAGATCCCTACTCGGTAAAAGGCAAACAAATGATAAATTGACTTGTATTCAAAGAAAAGGAGTCAGGCATGGTGGCACAAGCCTGTAACCCAGTTCTTGGGAGACTGAGACAGGCGGATCGTAGGTTCAAGGCCAGCCTCAGTAACTTAGCGAAACCCTCAGCAGCCTAGAGAAAACCCGCTTCAAAATATAAAGAAAAAGGGGCTCAGTTGTAGCTCAGAGGTAGAATGCCCAGTACGAAGGGGGGGGAAAAAAAAGAAAGAATGCTTCTGCTTTCCCTGAACAAGATGAAGGACCAAGAGAGATTTTCACCTTGGCCAAACTTTAGATAGGCTCCTCTGAGTGAGCCCTCTTTTGGACTAAGCCTCATTCTTGGGCCTTGCCTTCAGCCCGTCTAGCCCTATTTTAGCAAGACTCTTACTAAGTTAGTTTATTGAGAATTTCCCCACCCTTGATATTTGATCATCCCAGCCTGGCCTCAGCAAAAAATTCTGTTAGGTAGATTTAGTAAGGCTCTCCCGACCCTCCATGTCTCAATTTAGTAATTTTCCATTTGCTCTACTCACTGGCTATAAATCCTCAGCTGTCTTTACTGTATTTGGAGTTGAGCTTGACCTCCCTCCCCTATTGTGATAGTCTTGACACTTTCATAAGAGTCCTGTATAAAGTTGTCCTTACCATTTTAAGAAGCATCAGAGTAATTTTTTCTTTTTGCGGTATTGGGGATTGAACTCAGGGGCATTCTACCTCCGAGCTATACCCCAGCCCTATTTTTTATTCTTTATTTTGAAACCGGGTCTCACTAAGTTGTGGAATGCCTCACTAGTTTGCTGAGGCTGGCCGCGAACCCGGATCCTCCGGTCTCAGCCTCCCAAACGCTGGGATTACAAGCGTGCGCCACCACGCCCGGCTGTAATTTTTTCTTAACAATGTTAAAGAATTAACTGATTAATGAGGGGACCAGTAAGATACCACAATCAGTTGAAGGGAGAATCCAAAGAATAGACTCACTTATAGAACAGGAATATTGAAATATATATGCAAACAGAGGCAAAATTGGTCTGTTCCTTAGTGGGAGAAGGAAGTCAGTTGAATCTCTTCTGGACAGAATTTGCATGTCTGTGAATAAGAATTATTTTTGCAAATACAAGGCTGTAAAGTAGCTCAATAGTAATGAAAAGCCAGAATTAGATAACCCAGAAAGATGTGTTCTATATCCCTGTCTTTGGGCCAAATGCCTGGTTCTGTATATAAATTTTCATTGAAATACATTCATGTATTGCCTATGGATGTTTTCCTTGAGTTGGGGAATTGGAGCATTAGTCATATAACTCACAAAGCCTAAAATATTTCCTGTCTAGCCATTTCTAGATAAGGTATCCCTATCTGGACAGTGCATAGTTTGCTACAAAAAGCACAAATTTATTTTTTTAATCACTGATAAGGAATATGCTACTATTTGCCCCATTTTACAAATATGGAAACTAACCCAGGTGAGTCTGATTCCATCATTCTTGCTATGATCATCAGAAGTTTAGTTGGCCCTAGTAACAAACAAATAAAGCAAAAAAAAATCCTGATGCTAAAATATACATCAAACACTGCAACTCTTCAAAAAAAAATTTTTTTTTTGGCCAGGCATGGTAGCACATGTCTATAATCCTAGTAGTTGCAAGGCTGAGACAGGAGGATTGCTGGTTTGAGGCTAGCCTCCACAATTTAGCAAGGTCCTCAGCAACTTAGTGAGCCCCTGCTTTAAAATAAAAAAAAATAGGCTGGGGGTGTAGCTCAAAGGTAGAATGCCTTAGGCTCAATCCCCAGTACCACAAAAATATCTTTTATTTAATAGAGAAATATAGTTAAAAAGGTATGTCTGTATACATATGTGTGTGTATAGGGACTGGATAGGAAAGGAGTGATTGCTTTGATAGCTAAGTAGCCTAATCTTACTTTTATTCTTTGGTTTAAAACTACTTTTGTAAATGCAAATGAATTAAATTATAGCATGTTGTATAAGACAGGGCATTAATCATATGTCATCAAATAAGGAATTGAACCAGAAACTGAAAATTCTTTTAATTTGGTAGCATTTTTCTCTTGAATGTTTCTACTTTTTGCATCTATCCAGCATCGTGACCCTCTACATTCAATGTGATTAACTGTGGTTGTCACTTTCTTAAATAGCTGACTCTTCTTTCCTCCTCATTTATTACATTTTTCTTCTATATTAAAGCACTTGAGCTGAGTTTGGTGGTGCGCTCATATAATCCCAGTACTTGGGAGTCTGAGACAGGAGGGTTGCAGGTTCTAGGCCAGCCTCAGCAATTTAGTGAGGCCCTGTTTTAAAATAAAATAGGGTTGAGAGTGTAGCTCAGAAGTACAATGCCCCTGGGTTCAATCCCCAGTGCCACAAATAACACAAAAAATTAAATTGTTGAGATAGGAGGATTGCAGATGAGACCAGCTTCAGCAAGGTAGTGAGACTCTCAGAAACCTAGCCAGACCCTGTTTCAAAACAAAAAAAAATAAGATAGGACTGGGGGTGTAGCTCAGGGTTAGAATGTCCTGGGTTCAATCCCCACAAAAAGAAGGAAGGAAGGAAGGAAGGAAGGAAGGAAGGAAGGAAGGAAGGAAGGAAGGAAGGAAGGAGAGGAAGAGAAAGAGAGAAAAAACTTAAAAGTGATCTTTTCTGAAAAGAATAATGCATGTTAATCAGCATGAAAAGCCCCTTCCTTTAGTGAATATTTTAAAATCTCTATCACCCCTGCTATCCACCTCTCTCCCCATTTTTTGAATGGAAAAGTGAGATGAAAGACTCCAGCGATAAGAGAATGTCTGCAATGGAGCAAAGCACAGTCAGTTTGGCAGTCAGATTTCAAAATCAGGTGGGAAATCTTGGTCAAAAGAAATTTTTTTTTGTACCCGCGCATAAATAATAGTTCTGAGTATCACTAATCATCACAGGACACAGTGGGTGAATTTCAGTGACTGAACTGTGGTGGAGAACATGTTAATAGGATCGCTCCGGAGTAATAGCTATATTATTAAACCCTAGCGCGGTGCCTGTCACTTCCTTAGTGTGGCCAATGAGATTCGAAGTGCCAGTGTGAATGTCTCAGGAATATTACATTGCACAGCCCTTTGGAGGGATTTTAAACTTTTCTATAGCCTTCCCTCCTTTAACAGAGCTCAGGTTTATTTCTGTTTTCATTGGCTTTCATTAGCAGAGGGTGTAGCAGACGGTATTGGTTTTCTGCCATATCCTCTCAGTATCCACCTCTATGCCAAAGCTCTTTATTGTAAACACCTGTGATGCTTTGCCAGCAGAACTTTGCTAACCCTAGGAGCATCTAGGCCCGCCCCAGGAAAGCTGAAAATGTTGAAGCATGACTCCTTGCAAAATTCGCCCTCATCAAAAGATGAATATGAATTGGTAGATAAATACCCAGCTTCTCTGCCCCTTGACTGGAGTAATTATGAGATGAAATAACCCTAAGGTACGGGGTAACAATGAGGTCTGGGATTTTCCCAGCAGGATTGGGATCTGGCTGCCTCCAGTGTTTGATAATGTTCCCTGTATTGGCTGCCTTTCCTTCCTGTCTCACTTTCCCTACTGGTGTTTCCTGGAATCACTGCGGAAAGAAATGACTTGCATTTGAATCCTTGTCTCGAGTTCTGCTTCTCGGGCAAACCACATCAAGATACAAAGGGAATGGAAAGATGCATCTTTTACCAATGATCATGCAGCAGAGGAAATATTCTATGATTCCCCTTCATAGAACACCCTTGCCGCCTCAGTCAGTCCGGGGTGCTACAACAGAATTTATTTCTCAGAGTACTGGAGTCTGGGAAGTCCATGTCAGGGTCATCGGCATAGGGCTGGGAGTGTGACTCAGTGATAGAGCGTGTGCTTAGCAAGCGCAAGGCCCTGGATTCTAGCTCTAGTGCCCAAAAGAAAGGTAATTGCATAGTGTTTGGTGAGAGCTTGCTGTTGGGTTCGTAAACAGCCTCTTCTTGCTGAGTCTTCACATGGTGTATAAGGAGTGAGAGAGTTCGCTGGGGTAAGGGCATGAATCCCATTCATGAGGGCTATATGCACATAATCTCATCAGCTTCTCCATCACTGCCTCATGTATTACCTTGGAGAGCAATATTTCAACAGATGAATTGGGGGGGGGCACAAACATTCAGTCTATGACACCTCCCAAATTCTTTGCTCCTATGGGAAGGTTGAGCATGTTACATTGGGAAAGCTATGGATTGGGAGGTTAGATTTAACATTGAGTTCAAATCTTGCTTTTGTCATTGACTGGCTATTCAACTTGTGTGACCTTGATCAAGTTATTTATTTATTTGTTTGTTTATTTATTTATTTTATGGTACTGGGTATTGAATCCAGGGATGGTCTACCTCTAACCTAAACCCCTAACATATTTTATTTTTTATTTGGAAACAGGATCTCCCTAATTTGGGGAGGGCCTCATTAAGTTGCTGAGGCTGGCCTCGAACCTATGATCCTCCTGTCTCAAGCCTCCCAAGTACTGGAATGACAGATGTATGCCACCATGCCTGGCTGCTCAAGTTATTTTGCCTCAGGGAATCTCAAGTTCCCCACTTATAAAAGAAAGATAAACTCTCTAGAATTGTTAAGAGAATTAACTGCATAATATATGTCAACAGCTCAATACAGTGCTTGGCATATAGTAGTAACCGAATTGACTTCCAATGACTTGCTCCTTGGTTACTATCAGTAGAATGTAGTGTTCTTGTCCTTGTAGCATTTCGCATGTAATATAAAGCAGACAGATACCCAGAGCAAGTATATATCAAGATTCCAAGCTTTAGCTGGGTGCAGTGGTGCATACCTTGGGAGGCTGAGATAGGAGGATCGCAAGCTCAAGACCAGCTTTACAACTTAGCAAGACCTTCAGCAACCTAAGGAGACCCAGTTTCAAAACACAAAGTAAAAAGGACTGGGAGTGTAGCTCAGAGGTTGAATGCCCCTGGGTTGAATTGCCAGTACCACACATACAAAAAAATATTCCAAGCTTTATTTAATTGCAAAAACAGTAGTAAAGATAACTCTGATGAAAACCTTGTTTAACCGAAAAAATTTCCAGTCTATCTTTTATTTTTAAAAATTTCTAACATTACAGAATGAAACTGAATTATATTAATATTCCACTCTTGCACTTCTCTGGCAAACAAAATATCCCAAAATAAAACAAAACAGGGAGAGGCTTATAAAACTAAATATGGAGCTCAGCACTAACAGCTGAATGGGGAAAGGAATTAAAATAATTTAAAAATCACAAGTGGATGATAAAGTACATAGAAACTGAAATTTACCGACTATTTAAAACCTGGAATTGCTGACTGTTCAGAAACTACACAGATGGATCCAGAGTGGTGAAGAGCCGAAAGGGATTATGAACTGTCCACATTGTTCTAGCTGCTCCCCATGCCACCCATCTCTGAGGAAAGCTTGGCAGTTAGATATTGAACCAGGCGGATGCTGGTAGCAGATCCAATGATTGTAACCTGCCTTGTCTGTAGATCCGGCCACTGGGTTCGCAATTTTGATCTGCATCCCAGACATCTGGTGGACCTTGTTGCTTTTGGCACCCCGATGCCCCAATGTGCAGCCAATTAAAATAGTTGGAACGAGGAGTTCACGGCTAGTATTAGCAGATGCATCCAAACCTGCCAATAGTCTTTTACCTCTGGGGAGTGGACACAATGCCACTGAATCAGATATTGCCATGCATCACAGGAAAACAAGACTTGCATTGCCAACTGGGGCAGCATGGTCAAACGAGACTGGGGAATAGCATGCTGTTCTTGAGTGATAGTCTTCTCTAAAGGGGGTCATTCCAGGTCAGAGTTCAGTTTCATGGCAGGGGGTAGGGGAGCTTGCTCTCTTGCTGCCTGTGTTCTACCTGTCCTGATCACTTTCAGAGACAACTAGAGAGCAGGATGGACTCTGGGGTTGGAAGAATGCCACCATGACCACACAAGTGTGTTTGACACACTCAAGGATGGACCGTTGGATGTCAAGAATAGTGACAGCCTACTCAGTTGAGTTTGAAAGAATATTCCCTGTGACTCGCACCTCAACCTTTCTACTCTCTCTTCCTATTTTTTTTTTTATTTCACAACCACAAATTGCCAGTGAGAAGCCACATTGACCAGCAGGGACCACTAGGTTTAGGAGGGCCGGGGTCTACTTACTGGTTGCTGCGCTTTTGTCTTTCAGTTTGTCAGGGATCATAGCAAAGACTTTAAAGATGGAATTAGTGGGTCTGGCCAAAATGGTAATTCTCTCAGTACAATTCCCTTCCAAGATGTTAATACGTGCACCACTCTTTACACATCTTAACAGATTCTCCTTTCTGATGCTACTGCCAAATTCCTTTCCATGCATAAGTAGCTAGACAGTGAAAGTGACATTTAATATACCTTCAATCATATCTTCCATCCACCGGCAGGGCCCCTGTCACCTTCCTGCTGATTTCTATTGTTCTGCCTCTGGCCTTTTGATCTTCCTCTTCCCACACACTCCCTTTCTCTGCTCAGTTGCTACAATCCTGCTGTTTTGGCTTTTGCCACTACTAGTGACCAAAGACTTGACCATTCAGTCAAGTTTTCCAGAATACCAGTAGACATGGAGACAGTTGTGATCAAAGGAGACACATAAAATACTAAGCATAAAAGGAAAACAATTGACACATTTGATTACATTTGAATGAAGAACTTATGTTAGCAAAAGACATCGTTAAGAGGAGAAAAAGTGAGCCATAGAAAGAGAGAAGACATTTTCAACTTCTGTACCCAACAGAGGGCATTTATGTAGAATAGATAAAGAACTCCTATAAATTAAGAAAAATAGAAGCCAGTGTGGTGGCTCACACCTGTAATCTCAGTACTTGGGAGGCTGAGCCAGGAGGATCACAGGTTTGAGGCTAGCTTCAGCAACTTAGTGAGACCCTTAGCAACTTAGCAAGAGACCTGTTTCAAAATTAAAAAAAAATGTGGCTGGGGGTATAGCTTAGAAGTAGATCACCCCTGGGTTCAATCCCCAATACCACACACACACACACACACACACACACACACACACACACACACACACAAAGAAAGAAAGAAAAAAAAGTAGAAACCTAGGAGAAAAATGAGCAAAAGTCTTGAACATTAACCATACGAAAAAAAGGATATCCAAATGATTGATAATCATAATAAAACATGCCCAACCTCATTACTAATCAGAAAAAACAAATTAAAATCTCCACTATACTCTGAATTAATTGGCAAAAATTAAAACTGTCAACATTACCATGTATAACCTAGGATGCGGAGCAACTGAAATTCTCATACACTGCTGGTAGGAGTGTCAGTTGGTACCATAATTAGAGAGACAACTTGAAATGATCTGTTAAAGGTGAGGGTACTTGTACTCTGTGTCCCTGCAATGCATACTTCCAAACAGAATTCCATTTTATAGCTTTTGAAGAGATAAAATCCCCAGTTTATAGTTTAGAGATGCATACTTATATGACAAAAATAAACCACTGCAAGTATTTAGTACCACAAAGCCAGGGGAATGGTTACTTCTGGGAAGGAAAGAGGGCTTTGTGATGGACCAGAAGTACACAGGGATCTAGTGGAGAAGTTAGCAATATTCCATTGCTTGACCTGGATGGTACTTAAAAAGTGGTTAGTCTGTAATAATTCATGATGCTGCAAGTTTGTACTTCATGGACTTTTCCATGTGTATGCTATATTTCATTATAAGAAAGTTTAAAAACTCTCCCAAAGTCTTCTCTGAGAAACACCGGTTACTGAAATTTTAATATACATTACTTGTAAAAACAGTCCCATGGTCAAATACATTTTGGAGTCACTGGAATAAATAAAGACAAACAGGTCTTTAATATGCCAAGCAATTTAGTGAAATTCTGAGAGGTCAAAAGTGTGTAGTGATCTAGTTGTAGTGGTGCATGCCTGTAATCCCAGTACTTGGGAGGCTGAGGCAGGAGGATCTCAGGTTGGAGGTCAGCCTCAGCAACTTATTAAGACCCTGTTTCAAAATAAAAAAATAAAATAGGGTTTGGGATATAGCTCAGAGGTAAAATGCCCCTGGGTTCAATCCCCAGTACCACACACACACACACACACACACACACACACACACACACACAAAGAATGTAGTGATTTGTAGTGATTTTTGTGACCACAGAACCCCTGCCCCAAGGGACATCTTACAGAGTACACACTTTGGGAATATATATGGGAAAATGTCATAAATCAAGTCCCAGTTTCATGAGCTAGTTTATCTGGTCCAACCAAAAGCTTCATTAGCTTTATGCAAAACATAAAATGCAAAGTAGCAAACAAATGAAGTTTTAGGTGGTGCTGAGTTAGAGGCCCTCTCTATTTTTAAAATCCTCAATTCAAGTGTCTACACAATTGACCCCATACACTTACATAGTGAGGGGTCAATCTCTACCCATAACCTAAAGCTTATCTCTCTGTCTATGCTGGTTTGAATTTCCTTTTTTTTGTGTGTGGTACTGGAGATTGAACCCAGGGGCATTGTACCTCCAAGCTACACCCCTAGCCCTATTTTTTATTCTTTATTTTGAAACCGGGTCTCACTAAGTTGCGGAGGGCCTCACTAGGTAGCTGAGGCTGGCCGTGAACCCGGATCCTCTGGTCTCTGCCTCCCAAATGCTGGGATTCCACTTGTTTCAATTTTCATAGTGACCATGTCAATAACTTTGTCTACACGTGGATGAATCCCATATTTGCACAATTTCTATTGTTTTATGTTGATGCCATTCTCAGTTGTTTATAAGCAATGGCATTCTGATCCAACATCTGCCCTGATGCTGGTTCTATAATTCCTTTCTCACTTGGACACTCTGTCAATTAGTTTCTATATAACAAAGTACCCCCACACCTAGTGGCTTAAACCAACAACCACCATTCTGTGGTCTGGCAATTGGGGCTGGGCTTGGATAGATGAGACTTCTCTTGGTCTCAGCTAAGTGACACTCATGTGTTTGCAGGAAGCTGCTGGGTCAGCTAGGATATTGACTGGTTGTTATCTAAAGCAGAATTTCAGCTATGGGTCTCTCATCATTCATCAGACAATCTGGATGAGGTTGTTCACATGGTAGCTTATAACAAAAGTCCCAAGAACAATAAAAGAAGGATAGCTCCAATGTGCTTTCCAAGTCTTTTCTTGCATCATCTTTGTTATTGCTCTATTGACTAAACAAATCATATGGCCAAATCTAGAGTCAGTATAGAAGACTACTATGCAAGGTGATGGATACAGGGAGAATACAGTAAATTAGGGAACATTCATTACTCCTACAATGTGCCAAAGGTACTTCTGGCATCATAGGCATTCATTATCAAAAACTGTCTCTGAAACGGATCTGACTTACAGTGCCTCTAATACCAGTCGAATTCACTGCCAAGTTGTATTTTTAAAAACAAACCTGTTCATTAGTCTTTCAAAGGAATGCTCTGAATAGGAAAAACTGATTAAAATAGAGGTCGATTACATTTTCGAAGATATGAGGAAATATCAACAGTTTCCCCAAGGAAAGTGTGCAAGATGATTAGTCAAGGAAAATTTTAATTATACCCTAAAAACAGAAGGATTCTAGCAGATATGGATTATCGTTGGACTGAATCTGTTATCAAAATCCAAAAGCTATGACCTTTCCTTTGGCTTCACTTCTTTTTATTTAGCAAAATCTGTTCCTTATTTTTTTTAAAAGCGTGATTCTGTCCTGTTTACAGTTTAACTCACTGCAGACTTTAGATTGTTATCCAAGACTGGACAGAGTAACTGTCTGTTGTAAGAAGAAGAAGGCTGTCACGTTGGCTAATTATGCTGGTGGGAGGCAATCATGAAAAGGCAGAGCAGGCCCAGGCCTGCTTTCTGTTGTCTTCAGGCACTGGCAGGCTATGGCTGTGGCCATGCTAGGTTGGAAGGGGACTCACATCTCCAAGTCACGACAATATTTTGGAGGTAATCTCACTCAGGTGATGGAAAGGGTGACCAGATAGGATCATCAGTCTTAATTCCACTGAGCACCCAAGACCACCATCTTGTACTGATATTATCACAACCACAAAGGGTTTTCATCAAAAATTTTACACTCCCAGTTCTAGCTGCCATAGTAAAGATCTTCTATTTCTTTCTTTTGGATAACATTGGACTCTATAGATAATTTAGAATTTGGTTAAATTATAGTTTCTTTCTTTCTTTCATTCTTCTTTTCCGTTCTTTCCCTCCTTCATACTAGGGATTGAACCAAGGTGCTGTCTACCTCTTAACCATAACCCCAGCCCCTTTTTATTTTTAAACAGGATCTCACTAAGTTGCTGAGGGTCTCACTATTTTTCTGAGGTTGATCTTGAACCTGTGCTCCTCTTGTCTCAGCCTCCCAAGTACTGGGATTACAAGTGTGCATCACCATGCCTGGAGTGAGGTTGTAGTTTCTAAACTTTTTATTTGTGAGATGATGATGATGGCATTGATGGTAGCCATTCTGCCAAGTTCTTGATAACAATAATATTATTTAATCTTTATAAGACTCTTATCTCTATTTGACATAAGGAAAACCAGAGACACCAAGAGATTAACTAACTTGCTCAAGGACTCATGGTTTATGAATGGTGGCAGCAGGATTTGAGCCTGGGTCTTGCTCTTAACTATAGAGATACACTACCCTCTACCCAGAGCTTTCTTGATACATCTGAACATCATCATCATCACCAACACCACCACCATCACCTACACTTTTCTTGGGCATTTTCTCTTTGTAGTGTGTGCAGAGCTGTGCTGGAAATATTATATAAAATGTCTCTTTCACAATATAATGTGGAATAAATAACCTTATAAATAGCTCTCTCTAGTTGGTGGTCTTGGTGGAGAGGGAATGCATAAATTATAAAAATCTTGTTATTTGACAAATCTGCTTTTAGTTAGCTTTTTAGTGCCCTCCACCCTCTTCATCAAATCCCTCTGAGTTGATAATGAGCAGGAAAATGGATCCATTTGTATTCTAGCATATCTTCTCTATCTCATCCACTTCAGTATTTTATTGTTCAGTGAAATTGTGTGAAGTTAAGAAACGCAGGAGAGATCAGGGAGCATCCTGGATAGCTCACAGCTGTAACTTTCAGATGCTAAATCGTGGAGAAATAATCTTTCAGATTCACATATAATTTGGTTTCTGTGTTGTGCCAGTGAAAAGTGCGGGCTCAGGAAAGAGAATGCTTGGGATCAACCACAGATCTGCTGTTTTACTAGCTGTGTGCCTTTGGACAAGTTACTGAATTTTTCTAGGCCTCAATATCCTCGACCAGAAAAATGAAATGATAACAGTATTCTCTGCAGTTTTATTATTGTGAAGACTGAGATAATGTATATGCATATATGATATGCATAGTGCTTAGCATACAGTAAATACTATCTAAACATTTTCTACTGATATTGTGCTGAGCCCCTGCAGTCAGGTAGAAGTTTTCTTGTTTTGAATTAAAAATTTTGGATAAAAATTGTCCTTTTTGATTTTAGAAACAATACATAGTCTTTGTAAAAGTTTAGGAGATGCAGTTATAAAATTTCTTTTGAACTTTTTTTTTTTTATATCTATGTTTTTTTTTTTTTAATTTTTTAGCATGGAATTTTATACATTTCTTGGGTACAACAGTGTTAATTACACATTTTTGTTGGGTACAAACTAGTACAGGTAAAGACATCCATGCACATATTTCTCATTAACCCTTCCCCAATTCCCACCCACCCTCCCCCTATCTCCTGGTCAGTTTAGTGATTGACTTTGATGTGATCTT